>CM068580.1:14980217-15131469 GCA_035048485.1 Pteria penguin
AACGCTAAGTGAATAAATAAATTGGATGGCATTATCTATGCTTTCTATCATCAGCTCTTTTATTTTGAGACTTACGTCTCATCAATTTAGTGTACATGTGCACAGTTCTTATGGATGTATTGTTTAGAGTCATTGGTACTCACCCATTACCTCAGAGTACCCTAAAAAAATTTGAACAGCACAAGGCTTAAAAATTTAAACAAATGAGTAGAGGAGATTTAAAAGAAGAATTGAGAATGAACAAGATTCTTATCCTTTTACTGTTTTAGTACTTCGTGTTATCAATAAAAACGTTTATCTCAATAAATAGACCATTGGTTTAACTGCTGTCAGCTGTGATTGCAGAGTTGATTTAGAGCTGATTTAGAGCTTGGACATTGCAAAACAAGCCATTGTCATAAATGAGAAGTTTATTCAACATTATGATACTGAATCATAACATACCAGTATAATGCATTATATTTATTCACATTGTTGCTGATGTTATGCAATCTTTATAAAGTATTTAGCATATCATATCATGAAAATTCTGTCCAGTAGAGTAATTGTACATTGTAGTAATGCAATATGACATCATTGGTGAATATAGAAATTTTTTGAAAATAAAAGGGAAGGGTCACTTTAAAAAACCTTTTTGGTTATCGTGTCTGGATCAGTGACTACCGGTACTCCATTATGTATTAGGCTTTTGTTGCCAGAAGTATTTAACTTTGCATCATGAATACATGTACTTGTATGGTCAGTATTTAAAGAGAACTCAATTTTACATCTGTTAGACTGTTACCAGTATTTTCCATTATCATTCAAGTATTTTTATAATGGGAATAATGATTAACCAATTTTCTTTTTTATCCTTATGAATGAATATTTTTAAGAGAATCACTGGATTGTGTTTAGGCCAAATCCATCATTTAAATAAATATAGAACATACATGTATATACCTTTCAATTTTGTGCACCAGATGCGCATTTCGACAACTTAGGTCTCTTCAGTGATGCTCGTGGCCGAATGGTTGGAATTCTCATATTATATAAATATTTGAAGAGCAGTATTAAAACCAAAATGACCGATAATAGATTTAAATAATAGATTTGACAGATAATAGATTTAAATGACCAAAATGACCGAAAATAGATTTAAATTACCAAAATGACCGATAATAAAATGACCGATAATAGATTTAAATGACCAAAATGACCGATAATAGATTTAAATGACCAAAATGACCGATAATAGATTTGAATAATAGATTTTCAAATAAAATGATGTCTTTGTCACAGTTATTGATATTCTAATGAAAACGTGGAATGATGTTCTGATTATTGTCAACATTTGATTATTAATTGTGAAAAAACTTAATGAATGCAACTAATCTATTAGTTATTTTGCATCAGCACTGTTGACCAAACACTTTTAAGGACAATTTCTTGGTTTACAAAATGATTCAAACTCAAAGGCATATATCAATCTCTGTTTTTAAGCAGTCAATTTGTGGATTAGTTAGAAGTAAATAAGTGCTTACAATAAAATATTTAGAAAATCCAAGATAATTTTGAAAATAAAAAAGTTTGATTTCAAATTCTAAAATGCACAGATACATGTATAATGAACATAATTTACCAAAGAAGTCAGGCTTTTTAACTTACCATTTTGAGTTGATAGGGTTAATGTTTCAGCCACCGTGAACTCTAAATCAGTGAGTCATAGATGAGATTCTTCTGTACTGTAAATATGATTTAGAAATGTAAAAACATCTTACGTGTAAAGGTATTAGTTAGACATAATTTTGTAAGTTAACTTGTCTTTGCAGATGCGGCAGAAATAATCCAGACGAGAGCCAGTGAAGTGAATGAGGGCAAGTCAGAATATTATGTGCATTATGAAGGATGTAAGTATTTATAAGAGAAATTTTTTTGAAAGTTAAGTCAAGTCAAAAATGTGTTTAGGATATTGGATAAAGGTAAGTAAAAATTGATAGTACAAAACTGATACATTTTAGATTAACATGTAAAATAACAATGGTGATTGACTGAAACATAAATTGTATTCTGTCTTAATAAATATGTAAATGAAAATAATTTAAGGGAGTAGTCTGTTGAGCTCATGCAAAAAAAGAAAATCTGCAATTGCCTATTTCATGTGTAATATATAACTTATAAGAATAAGTCGAGATTGAATAAAAAAATAAAACACTTTCATTTTATGGGGCAAATTAGAACAGATGGATCATATGGAGTCTAGATATTTCCAGTTTAAGGTAAAATTATTCCAGCTCTCAAGCAAAAATATATTTTTTAACCCTGGTATGGCATGTAGTTATTGAAAATGGAAAAGAGACATTAAAACGAAAAGTGACATGACTATGTCTAATATGCTGAAAATCTTTACAAATCAATTAAATGTAACTGCCCATAGCAAAGTTGATTGCAGCCTTTGGTCAGAATATGAATCTAGCCACAAGAATGGCTCTACATGTGTCTTTTATTATGCAGTAGGTAAATAGTTTCCTATGTTTCAGCACTTTCAATAAACAGAACAACTTGCATGATTCAGTGCATTCTCTGTGCATTCTGGCATCAAATGAAGTAAATGCAGTGCATATTTAAACATGTAGCGCCAGCAGTGTAACTTACCTCATTGTGTCCTTAGAGAAGGCAATACACAGTTTTTTTTTGTAGTCGGAGTGAAATTTGCCCTTTGGAATATACATGCATATGTTAGCTGAATCATCCACATGTCTGTTTCTACCCACAGGATGTAATGACAAATCTGTCAGTGGGTTTTTTGTTCCACATTTTTAGATTTTACTCTGGAATTACTCAGTGGATTTTAATGAAACTTGGCATACATGGATGACAAAATACCACAGGTCCTCTACCAAGTTTTTTCCATTTTATTCAAATATGTTGACAGTTGGTGCAATCATGGCTAAAACAGCCATAACAGGTCTCAGAGGGTACATCTCCTTGAAAATCTTTTTCTTTGAACCACGTTATTGATAATGGAAGTAATGGCATTTGAGTGGTCTAGAGGGATGTATGTTTCAAGTTTGTTCATTTCATTGAAATTGGATAAATAAGTTTTGACGTTTGTTTTTTGCATCTTTTTTCGTGATTGTTAATATTTCATTTACATATGAATTGTCATGTTTCTTCGACTTTGAGATGTTGTGATCAATATCTTTAATTTGTACTTCTAAAGCCTAAAGGCAAAATTTTGTTTGATTTCATTTTACTTCAAAACAAGTTTTCAAATATTTAGTAGCACTCAATCTTGTCCAAGTCATATAAGAAAAAAATTATGTCATGTTATATAAACATATTGTTTTTGTCAATCTTCTTCTTTTTCTTCTTCCTCTTCTTTCTTCTTCTTCGTCTTTTTCTTCATACAAATTTTGTCCGGGCCGTAACTTGAATACCCTTTGAGGTAAGAACTTGAAACTTATAACTTAGAAAGGTGACAGTGAGCTAAGGTGCACGGCATTAAAATCTTTGACCTTGACTTACATTTACAATCTCATGGTTAAATTTAAAAAAAAGATTTGTCCAAACGTAACTTGAATACCCTTTGAGGTAAGAACTTGAAACTTGGAACTTAGATAGACGATAGTGAGGCAAGGTGCACAGCATAGGGTTTTTAGCTCACCTGAGCTGAAGGCTCAAGTGAGCTATTGTGATCAATCACCGTCCGTCGTCCGTCCGTCGTCCGTTGTTAACTTTTCACATTTTCGACTTCTTCTCCAGAACCACTGAACAGAATTTGATGAAACTTGATAAGCAAGTAGTACTCATGGTCCCCTACAAGTGTTGTTGTTTTTCGTCCGGATTCATTAACAGGTGGCGCCACCACAGGCAAAAGTAGGTCAAAGAGGGTACCCTCCTTTGACAAACTTCTTCTTCAGACCGGGGGCATACAGAGACAAACCAAATGCATAGGAATGATCTAGAGGGATGTGTGAAGAAGTGTTGTTATTTTTAGTTCTGTTCCGAAATCAAATTTTTGACGTTTTTTGTACTTGGTAGTTTTAATGCAGAAAAGAGGTATTTTTTTCTTTTAGTAAACATTGATGCATTAATTTGGTTTAATTTGATCATTTTGATGGTAAGAAATACTACTGCGAAGAAAATTTTTCCATATTTTATGTTTTGGATTTTTTATGAATTTTTTAAGACTTTCAAGAAAAAAGGGGGTGGGATAATTGGTGTAAACATTTCACAGTTTGAACTTTTTCTTCGGAACCACTTGCTGAAATTCAATGAAACTTGGCATGCATCAAATACTCAAGGTCCCCGACAAATGTGTGGTCATCTTTGTCAGGATCCATGAACAGGTGGCACCACCACAGACAAAAGTAGGTCACAGAGGGTACCCTCCTTTGACAAACTTCTTATTCAGATCGGGTGCATACAGCGACAAACCGACAGCATAGAAATGATTTAGAGGCATATGGGAAGAAGCGTTGATATTTTTGGTTCCATTCTGAAATCAAATTTTTGACGTTTTTTCATTTTTATTTTGGACTTTGTTATTTTAATGCATTAAAGAGTTATTATTTTCTTTTAGTAAACATTGATGCATTCATTTGGTTTCATTTAATCATTTCTATGGTAAGGAATGCTGGTGCGAAGGAATTTTTTCAATATCTCTATTTTTGAATTTTTTATGAATTTTTTAAGACTTCCAAGAAAAGGGGGGGGGGGATTTTTCGTATCTTCAAGTTGATCATCTAGCTGTTCAGGTGAGCGATATAGGCCCATTTGGGCCTCTTGTTTTACCTGGATCTACATTCACAACGTCAAGGTAAAATTTAAGAAAAAATTTGTCCAGACTGTAACTTGAATACCCTTTGAGGTAAGAACTTGAAACTTTTAACTTAGAAAGGTGACAGTGAGGCAAGGTGCATGGCATTAAAATTTTTGACCTTGACATACATTTACAATCTCATGGTTAAATTAAAAAAAAATTGTCCAGGCCATAACTTGAATACCCTTTTAGGTAAGAACTTGAAACTTGGAACATAGAAAGATGACAGTGAGGCAAGGTGCATGGCATAAAGTATTTCGACCTCAACCTTCTTTACAATCTCAAGGTCAAATTTACCGCTTCAAGGTCATTCAAAAAGATTCTAAATTTGAATTTGTAAATTTTTTGACTTATGGACATTAATTTTATAGCATAGAATATGAACTGTGTCGAAAGTTTTGACCGTGAACTTAGCTCAAGTCAGTTTAGTACTACTTAACAGAAAATTTATTATAAATGCAACGGTTGTAACAAAATACATTTATAATGAATCAAAATTGGTCGTTCCTGGCACTTCGTTATAAGCATGTTTTACTGTACATTCATCTCTACAGAGTACCGGTATCTTAGATTATGTTCCTATAATGTTTTAAAATCCTAGTCAGATTCTTCCACTTGTAATGGCCCATTCTGAAACACATCCAAAAAAACAATACCCACTAATTGGAAATAAGTATGTGTCATTGTATTGATTAATTCAATGTACGGAAGCAAATATACATTCATTGTGAGATTCACATAAGCAAAAGAATATATGTGTTGCAAGTTTTTTCAAGCAGTCTGTTGTTTCTTAATGAGCATATTGTGATCAGTCAAGTAGTTTGCCCCTTTTGCTCTCGTATTTCTTTCATTTTGTACACTCTTTTTCCCCTAATGCAGAGCATTTCCATTGTTTGATGCTAGAATACATTGAATTATGTCAGCCAATTTATTTATCAAACTTCAAGGTGTGGTTTATGAAACTTGGGAAATGCCTACAGCATAAAGAAAAAAAGGCCATGTCTTCTGGATGAATTTGAACCATGCATAGATGGTTCCAGTATTAGTGAAAAGTACCAAGAGATAGCTTAATTTGAAAATGTTAATATTTATGATTATCTTTACTAGTTAATCGTCGTCTGGATGAATGGGTTGAAATTGACAGATTTGATTTGAGCAATAAACTGGAGGATCCTCATAGCAAAATCAAAGACATGTCTATAATGATGACAGATCTCAGTGATGGCTCGGATAGAAAAATTACACGCAATCAGAAACGAAAACATGATGAAATAAATCATGTCCAGAAAGTATGTCAAGGAAATTTTTTTCATTTCAAATTAAAAATGTTTTCCAATTTAAAACATAATACAGTATATTCTGTTTAATCTGATAGTCTTTGCATGCAAGGAACATATCAGATTAAATGGACCTTCACTAAAATTATTGTAATATTTTGTATATTTATGCCTCTGGATCGATAGATCGTGGGCATACTGTTTTTTTTAACCTGTCTGTCTGCTTGTTTGTTTGTTGTCAACTTTAACCTTTGCCATAACTTTTGAAACGCGAGAGATAGAGATTTCTTATTTAGCATGCATACTCCATGGCTTTAGAAGGTTCCTTCCATTGACAAACTTATTCTTTGGACCAGCTGGGTAGATCATCGAACTGAATGCATAAGAGTGATTTTAGAAGGTGTCTAAAGAAATGTTGTTCTTTAAGGTTCCATTAAAAATCAAATTTTGGATGTTTTAATAATAGCTTTGTGGTCTTTCTTATTTTTTACTATTTTCAGTAATTTGGTAGATTTTCTCCTTTGTATATATTTTAATGCATTAATTTTATGTATTTTAACTCATTTTATTGTAATAAATATAATTGGAAAGGCATTCTGTAAGTTGATAGTTTAAACCCCATTGGAAGCTAAGAATTTTTTCATTCCATTTTACACCAAATAAAGATTTTAAGGGTTTTGTAGCACTCTGTCATTCAGTATTAGAAAGAAATTACTGTCTTAGTCTTTTTTCCCTGCATGTTTGTTATTTTCTTGATTTATTCAATATATGTTTGCTGCACACAAAATGGAGCGTATTTTAAATGTTTTGAATGTAATTGTCAAATTAATCCCCAGTGGATGCACTTGAGAGCTTCAACCCCAGGATTTGTTGGGCACTGCTTAGCTGAAGGAGGAGGTGAAATCTCACCTCACGCAGTTTTTTCTACACTTAATAATTTTATGCTAAACATGTCAAAAATCAGTTGAAAAATGGCAATGAAATAAAATTTCTTGAAGTACACATATCTTAAGACCATTTAACCCCATCATGTGAGGTGGGTTATTATTGCATTGAAAATACTGAAAGAGAAGTGCCACATTGTTACAAGGGATGGTACCATGTTAGACATTCGATTATGTTTAACTGTAGAACATTTTTAATTTCATATGAACTTTAGCCAAGATGTATGCTTGATTTATGCTTTAATAAAGATATCATTTGTTTTTGGCCTTGATTCCTTTAAACAATAATGATTTACTTAAGACATGTTCGCAGCATTTTATTTTTGTTAGAAAATCATAATTGTGAATATCATGAAAATAAACGCTGGTGAATAGGAGACGGTTTACAGTACATACAGAGAAATCATAAAGCATGATTTGCCAAGTTTTATTAGAAAATATCTTTTAAAAATGTTCTTTGAAAGTTTTATTTCAAAATTTCTTGATTTTATATGACTTTGTTTCTAATTTTGATATTATATTTCAAGAAAAAAAAAATTGGAAAATAGAATTCTTGCTTTATCTTTTTCACATGTTTATGTATAAGCGTCTTGATTTATTCAGTGTAAAGAAGCAAGTTCACAATCTTTCGTCATTTGTCAAAGACACAATAAACAACAGAATTTTTTTTATCAGCAAATTTCTTCAAGGAGTCAGTTTGTGCAAATGAACAAATTGTGCTCAGGTGGGCAATATATGCCCACTAGGGCTTCTTGTTCTAAATTTTAGGAAATATTGTTTTACATATGATACAGAATAAGAAATATTGAGAAAAAATATTGTTATATTGGTATTAGGTAAGATTTTGATCTGTTCATGTTTTTTGTATCCTTACAGACTTATGCAGAAATGGATCCCACCACTGCAGCTTTAGAAAAAGAACATGAAGCTGTAAGCTTTTTAGATGTTTGTCAATGT
This sequence comes from Pteria penguin, assembly GCA_035048485.1. NCBI lineage: Eukaryota > Metazoa > Mollusca > Bivalvia > Pterioida > Pteriidae > Pteria > Pteria penguin. The sequence continues at coordinate 14,988,200 of CM068580.1, forward strand.
TTCTAAAATACGGGTGTATAATCAGAAAATCTTATGTATTTCATGATTTATATTATTATATGAGGAGATAAAACATACCCAATTCAGGAGATGGAACTGAGGATTGAAAATGTATTTTGATCATCTTGGTTCTTCTTTTTGTACAGCATATATGCAAGTAGGGCATACATTTATTTCATTTGTATACAAAAGTTTTAAATTTAATGTAAATAAGTATTGAAAATGCTGAAGGATTATTAATATAATCTGGCAAAAGTTGTATCTTTCAGACTGTTTTTTTTCATTATATTTGTTTCAGATAACAAAAGTAAAGTACATTGACAAGATACAGATTGGCCGCTATGAGATTGATGCTTGGTATTTTTCTCCATACCCAGAGGAATATGGCAAGCAGTCCAAACTGTGGATATGTGAATTCTGTTTGAAGTATATGAGATTGGAGAAGTCCTACAGATATCACCAGGTTAGTGGTTATCTAGCTGTTACAGACTTCATGAAAACTTTCAAGAAGTGTCAGACATTTGGTCCGATAACTTTGTGAATTCTATCAGACTGAACAAGCTTTTATCAGACCAAATAATTTTCTTGTGATTTTATTATTTTTTTATATGCCCGATTTAAAAATGTGGGCGTATTATGCTATACAGCTGTCGTCTGTCCATCTGTCCATCCATATATCCATCCTTGTCCGGGCTTCCCCTCCTTAATTAAAGGGGGAACAAAACTTTTGATGGTGTCATATGAAAGGATGTGGCTTGTAGTTGTGCATGTGGGTTTCTAAGTTGGGGTCAGGCCCCTGGGGTGGGGGAAAATGGGCAGGGTCAGAAAGGTTTTCCAGGCGTCTACTCTGTAACTAAAGGGGGAAGAAAACTTTTGATGGTGTCGTATCAAAGGATGTGGCTTGTAGTTGTGCATGTGGGTTTCAAAGTTGGGGTCAGACCCCTGGAGTGGGGGAAAATGGGTGGGGTCGGAAAAGATTGTCGGGGCTTCTCCTCTTTATCTAAAGGGGGAACAAAAGTTTTGATGGTGTAATATGAAAGGATGTGGCTTGTAGACTACATTAAAACATGATGCGGGCGTATCATGCACCCGTTAGCGGTGCCCTATTTTTTTAAAATTAGGTATTCTGACATTTGATCTTTTTATCAACCACATAATAACAGATACGTTTAATTTCATAAAATTACAAATTTTCACATTCAGTTTCATATTCTAGAATAATTTGTTATAAATTTTGTCCGTTTTCTTTTTCTGGTAGTTCATTTTCACCATTAGTTTTCTGTTTTTCTTCTTTGTCACCATCCTGTCATCTGTCACCCATCAACACCATCCTATACATTGACCCCCGTCCCCTCTCACATCCCCATTCTACCGTATCACACCACCGTCCTCCATAATGCAATGACAACATCTTCTCCTCTGACACCATCATTGGTTGCATTGGTAACTACTATGACACCATCCTCCTTTTCTTCAAATCTCCCCTCTATACTCTGTTACTTTAGTTGGCCAAAACCAATATCGTATCTTCCCTAACTCAAACGTTATCTAAAATTGGAAGAAGGTAAATTCCTTGTCAGTGTATACTTTTCTGGCATGTTGGTAGTTTAAAGTTAATTTGCTGCTGATATTGGAGTAACTACCATTTCATAATTCATCTCTATTTCAAAATGTCCAAAAGATCTAGGTTTGTGTTAAATGAAACACCATTTGATCGGTTGGAATATTGTAACATGATTACTGGGATTCTATCATAATTTCATAATTTTTCCCCTTTGAATGATTGAACAACTGAAAAATATTTTAGAAAATGGAACTCGGCAAAATATCGAAATCAAAGCCTTTTTCCTTGTTCACCCATGTTTCCATAATAACTTTGTGATATGTATATATATAATTATGAAGTTAGTAAAATGTGAACTAGTAGCATGCTCACCAGTATGTTACTGTAAACTCTCCCAGTGCTCTGTTTGACTTTGATACTGCCAGTAGATATAATTTTGTATCCAAATTTAGTTCTGCTTTGGCAACAAATAAAAATGGTATAAAAATGAATATAAAAAATATTTTTAATTTCTAATAGATTTTATTTCATATACCGGTAGTTATTTTCAAAAAGTAGTTGCACTCTGAAACTTCAAGTTCTCAAAATGTATTGTGACATTTTGAAGATTTACATCAGGGATACTAAAGACATCAGTTTGGTTGTTTGTTGGGCATCAAACATAGTGATAATTACAATGAAATACTGTGCCAAATAGAAGCAACTTCTGTGTAGATGGTCCAAAAGGTTAGCAGCCAATTCCCTTCACTTTTATCATTAATTCTTGATGAAGCAACCCAGATTCAATACCAGCTATTGGCCCTGTGATTTAACTTCTGCTTTCATATCTGTCCTTTAGATGAGGCAGTTTAAACTAAGGTCCTTGTCACAGTAAATGTTAGTATATAGAAGGTCCTTCACTTATTTTTGATAGGTTTATTGCAAAGGTAATCATTCTTAAGAATGTTTCAGACTGATGCTGGTGAAACAATAAACAATAACAACACAAACGAAATTCTTGTTATAGAGTCAGTGTATATACAGACATCCACCTGGCAAAGAAATCTACAGAAAAGGAACAATATCTGTGTTTGAAACAGATGGCAAAGATGCTAAGGTAAATGGAACATAAAATAAAGAATACTGTGAATGGCTTAATATTAATGGGCTCCAATTTTCGTGGTTTCATGGAATTTGACGTATTTGTGGGTTCTTGAATTCATGGATTCACAAATTTGAAAAATATCAGGGGTAAATAGAAATTGTGTAATACAGTCGACCGTTTACGACGATAAGTTGATTAAAAATCAATAAAAGATCTTCTGTGTAATACCTCGGTGCCTCCAGATATTAAGTAAATAACAGTAAACTGAGTTTATATTCACATATATGACATTTATTTGGTATCAATAGTGATTTCAAACTCAGGTTTATAGATTTGTTTTTAGTTTTTAACTAGTGCGTGTATTAGTCTAGCTATTTTAAAATAGATGATCATGTCTCCTTGTATATACTTTAAGTTTAATACATGTATACATGAGTTTGAAAAGGGTATTCTCTGTTTCCACTCAATTGCTTCATCATTGAGATGGTTTATAAATATCTTTGTATGTAAATTCAAGGGTCAGACTCTCCCCAAAAAACCATGACAAAAATTGGTACCCCATGAATACTGAGCCATTCACAGTATATATATAATTTATGCAGAATTGAAGTTTGACAAGAAAAAAAAAAAAACATCTTTCCTGATTGTAATACTAATCATACAGAGTTGAAAATTGTCACATGACCGACATACTTCTTTATTATTTTATGTTATTTCCTTTTCAAATTAATACATATATACACTAAATTTTTAAAAATCCTAAGTCGGTGTGGTCTAGTAGATAAGGTGCTCGGCTCATGATCGAGAGGTCCCGGGTTCGACTAGTGCTCTGTCTTTCAGATGAGACAGTAAAATCTGAGGTCCCGTGTCACGGTAGGCATGGCACATAAAAGATCCCTCACAGCTTCGGGTGGGTCCGATGCAAAGCTCTCAATTTGTATGCAATGCATTAGGCAAATGCTGTCACCATATACATGAAAAAATCGCGGAGTGACATAAAACAATACTCATTTAATCAGTCAATCATTTAAAAATCTTAATTGATGATTTCTATGTGTCATATAAATGGATGTATTTTTATTTCAGATTTATTGTCAGAATTTATGCTTGTTAGCCAAATTATTCCTTGACCACAAAACCCTTTACTTTGATGTTGAGCCATTTATGTTTTACATTTTGGCCGAAGTTGATCGACAAGGTTGTCATTTAGTGGGATACTTCTCCAAAGTAAGTAAATATAATTTACCAGTATTTAAGGTAGCCTCCAGATCTATATATATGTAATATGTGTCACTGTGTGTGTATATAGGAGTGAACATGTATTATGTTTTATTGTATTTTGGTATGTCACTGTGTGTGTGTACACATGTATATGTTAGGTGCGTCACTGTGTATATATGTAGAAGTGTACATGTATATGTTAATGTGATGTATTTAGGTGTATCATTGTGTGTATGTATAGGAGTAAACATGTGTGTGTGTGTTAGGTGTGCCTTTATGTGTATATGTAGAAGTGTACATGTATATGTTAATGATATGTATTTAGGTGTGTCACTGTGTGTATTTGTAGGAGTGTACATGTATGTATTACATTTTATTGTATTTTGGTGTGTCACTCTGTGTGTGTGTGTGAGAGTGTTCATGTATGTGTTAGGCATGTAATTGTGTGGATATGTAGAAGTGTACATGTTTGTGTTACATTTTATCACATTTAATGTTAGGTGTGTCATTGTGTGTGTGTGTGTGATTGTACATGTATATGTTAGGTGTGTCGCTGTGTTTATGTGTAGGAGTGTATATGAGGAAAATGTTTAATTGGGCCATATATTTGTTATTTAAAAATGACTAAATATGATGATTATAAATAAAGTAATTTTATATACATATTGAAATTTCTCTTTATAAGATGTTCATCGAAATTCTTCTTTTATGATAATCCATTAACACAATTTGATAAAAAAAAGTATGAGGATTGCCTTTAACTCGATTATATTTAAAATGAAAATGTATAATAAATATTTTGTAGGAAAAAGAATCTCCTGATGGGAACAATGTTGCATGTATTATGACACTACCACCATTTCAAAGAAAGGGATATGGAAAATTCCTGATAGATTTTAGTAAGGAATTTTTAAATCATGTCCATTAGTTTGATATTTTCATTACAACACATTTTTAGATTCTAAACCACCAATATGATTGAGGCATATAATTTTTGTCATGACTTTCTTCCATCCTTTAGGCATAAATGTCACATTTTTAAATTGAGGTCATGTGTTATGATAAGACATGGAGTGGATCAGCTTCAGGTAAGTCAGATGCATATGTCTAAATGTCTGTTCCTTGATATAGGCAGATACCATCAGCATGTAGATGCAGAAATCTTCACAAGACATCAAACAAGGAACAGACAAACATATCTTCCATCTGTCCTTCCCAATTTGTGTTCAGCTTATTTATAAGGAATCTTTAGAAGTTTTCATATCTCTTTACACAGAAGTACATTTTTATTTCCAACAACTACAGACCAGTATAGATTTTTTCAGTATTGGCCTAATTTTGTGGGAGATTTCTTAGATTTTCTCCTTGTATGTTGCTTATAATGCATTGACTTCGTTTATGTTAACAGAAATCCTGAAAATAAGTGTAATAGGAAAGATTCAGACCTTTGTTTGAAAGTCCATATTTGTAGAAGAAGCATTCCCTCCTGTTAAGACACATCTGGGAAAACTTGTCATCTCGGCTATATATAGCATTTGTTCTGCTTTCAGAAATTTTCCCTTCCTTTAGTAAATAGTTGTTGTTAGCTGCACAAATGTAGTAAATGGTTATGATTTTGTTAAATGTGCCTGTACATTAAACTTTGAATTTATCAAAATAATGAAAATTCAGCAAATTATTATGATACGACAAAGAAATATTTATTGATTTAATGTATCTTTTTCAGGTTATGAGTTGTCAAAGTTGGAAAACACGGTAGGATCACCGGAAAAACCTCTCTCAGATCTTGGAAAACTCAGTTACAGGAGCTACTGGTCCTGGGTGTTATTAGAGGAACTTCGAGATTTTAGAGGCACTTGGTCAATCAGAGAATTGAGGTGAAAGCTCAAGAATTTAGTGCAAGAATTTCAGTAAATTGACCATATCTTAAAATGGAACATAAGCAAAAGAATTTTGAGCAACAGTAATTCCCTTCGACTGACAGAAAATAACTGCAGAACAGTTTATTGCTATTATTTGGCACAATTAAAAGATTAATGTTAAGAATACCATACATACAGAACACCTTATTGTAATGCTTTTGGCACAGCGAAAAGACAGATGTTAAGATTCTTTCCACTTCTATGATCCTTGAATAATTTGAAGAAAGAAAACAGTCAGTACTGTCTGTATTTCTATCTTTCTGTCCATCTTCCTCTAGGAACTTATTTCTTCTAGACTATTCATCAGAATTTTACAATTCTTCTTAAAATTTTCACTCACTTTTTAGAGCACACCATTGTCTTGTCTTTCTGACGAGACAGTAAAAACCATAGCAGGTATGGCACATAAAAAATCACTCACTGCTTCAGGTGGGTTTGTTGCAAAGGTATAAATTTGTATGCAATGCATCAAGCATATGCCATCACCATATACATGAAATAATTGTGGAGTGACTAAAAACAAAATTGAATCAATCAATCACTTATGGATCATTTTTGAAGGTGCAGGTACCCTCTGAAAATAGAACTTAAAGTACCAGACAAAAAAAATTATATTTAGTGAATTGTCAATAGGCAGTGGTCATATTTCATACAATTGTTAATTGCCACTCTAGACTTTTGGACAGTAAAAATCATTTTGAAAAGTCAAAGTTATTTCTGAAAAGTCAGTCACTCAGGATTTAGAACGTAAAATACATGTACCACAAAAGGGCAAATATATATTGGCTAATTTTCACCAGTGTATGTTTAGATTTCATATTAAGGATGAATGCAACCCCATTGTTTTATGCTCCTTGATAAATGTGAAATTAAGTTTTTTTTTATTGCAGTGAGAAGACCAGTATTACACAGAATGATATTATTAGCACGCTGCAATCTCTCAACATGATTAAATATTGGAAAGGACAGCATGTAATCTGTGTTACACCTAAACTGGTGGAGGAACATTTAAAAAGTGCTCAATTTAAACGTCCAGTACTTACCGTTGACCCTACATACTTCAAATGGGAACCACCAAAGAAAATGTCAAAATTGAACAAAAAATGATGCTTTTATATACATATACAAAATATAGAAAGTGGTTTTGCCAGTGTTTACATTCATAGTGTGCAAAATCTATATTTGATTTAAACCTGTCTTGACAGTTAATGGTTATTCATCATTTTAATGATTGAACGATGATCTGTTATTCAAGTGGTGACTGACCCCTCAGTAAAATTTCAAGTTATGAAAAAGTAAATTATCATATAAATAATATACCTTTCAAGTATTTTATATGCCATTTGTAACTAACAGTTTTTTTTAATGTGTCATATGAACAAAGGAACATGGTTAATAACTGAACTTTACATGGGGTCTTGCATGCATTCATATCCAAATTTAAGAGAATGTTCCTTTCTTATGCCGATTTTGCCAAGGATACAGATTTTGAGGGGTCTTGGGTGGAATTTGTTTTCTTAAGAGGATGTTAAATCTACACATTAACTGCATAATCTGATAGGGTACATAGAGAAGTAACATCAGATGAGCAAATAATTCTCATAAGTTTTAAAAATTTATGCAGATGTATGGGACTGTTGAACTTGGTCCTTTTTTGGCATAGAAGGTAGTGTGAAGAGCTTGTACATTTTAAACAATCTTAATCGCATTCTTTTTACTATTGCATAGTCATATGTTTTTTTTCAGTAGATTAGGAGCTATCTTTTTTATCAAATTCGTAGTAACTTCTTTGTCATTTCTTCATCTACTCTTCATTCATATTGATGAAAATAAAGTATTTGTTATTGTTTGAAGGAGTTGTTTTCTTCTTAAGCAGTCATATTCCAGTAACCATTATATCTATCATAGAAAGGTTGATATGAAAAGTTCTTCATATTTTCTAGCATGTTTTATTGTTCAATTTCTTTTATAGAATATGAAGCTTTTCAAAATTCTTATTTATTGCTGTTTGCAATAGTTATTAACATGATATTTTAAGCTCACTGAAAAATCTCAGAGTGCATATAGTATAGTTGCAGTTTTTCAAATCATATCCTCTAAAGCCTTCATCAGAATTTGATCATATTTCACAAAACTATCAATAGGAATATGGGTTTTGGACAAAGCAATTGGCACATCTGTACAGATTCTGGTACTCTCATCAAATCTCAGTTGTATGATGATCTGGTGATACCCAACTATGCTGGAGTTTTAGGATGTAGTTGTCTGTATATAGCAAAGCATGTTAATGTTAGATCAATGGTTGGTGTGATAGAGACAGTAACTGTCATTTTTATACGCTCGTTTTTGGACAGGCTGTATTGTTATGGTGTTCGTCTGCCTGACGTCTGTCCGGCATCAATCCAGTTTTGTTTGTCTGGGCCATTACTTTATATACGCACGTCATTAGACGGGAGGTATTATGTTATGGCGCTGTCCGTACGTCGGGGGTCATGTTTCTGGACTTTTTTGTGCCGTCTTTCAAGATATTGAGTTGAAAGTACCAGTTCGAGTTTCGTTACGATGTACTTTTGACAAATTTATGGCCCTTGGACTTATAAATTTCAAGATTTTTTCAAGAAATTCATTAAAAAGCTAGTTTTTGTCAAAACATTATGAAATTTATCATGAAACAAGTAAAATATACCAACTATCACATATATTACGTGTCTTAATATCTTTTTCTTCATTTTTGAGAAATTTATAATTTTAGGGGGGGTTGACCATCTGTCCAAGGTCATGTTTTCTGGACTTTTTTTGCCGTCTTTCAAGATATTGAATTGAAATTTGGTATATTACTTTATATCAAGCGGTGTCAGTACCAATTTGAGTTTTATTGCATCTGATCACTTTTGACAGATTTATGGCCCTTGGACTTACAAATTTCAAGAGTTTTTTTAGCTCACCTGAGCCAAAGGCTCAAGTGAGCTATTGTGATCAATCACCGTCCGTCGTCTGTCGTCCGTCGTTAAGTTTTCACATTTTCGACTTCTTCTCCAGAACCACTGAACAGAATTTGATGAAACTTGATAAGCATGTAGTACTCATGGTCCCCTACAAGTGTTGTTGTTTTTCGTCCGAATTCATCAACAGGTGGCGCCACCACAGGCAAAAGTAGGTCAAAGAGGGTACCCTCCTTTGACAAACTTCTTCTTCAGACCGGGGGCATACAGAGACAAACCGAATGCATAGGAATGATCTAGAGGGATGTGTGAAGAAGTGTTGTTATTTTTGGTTCCGTTCCGAAATCAAATTTTTGACGTTTTTTTTGTACTTGGTAGTTTTAATGCAGAAAAGAGGTATTTTTTTCTTTTAGTAAACATTGATGCATTAATTTGGTTTAATTTGATCATTTTGATGGTAAGAAATACTACTGCGAAGAAAATTTTTCAATATTTTATGTTTTGGATTTTTTATGAATTTTTTAAGACTTTCAAGAAAAAGGGGGGTGGGATAATTGGTGTAAACATTTCACAGTTTGAACTTTTTCTTCGGAACCACTTGCTGGAATTCAATGAAACTTGGCATGCATCAAATACTCAAGGTCCCCGACAAATGTGTGGTCATCTTTGTCAGGATCCATGAACAGGTGGCACCACCACAGACAAAAGTAGGTCACAGAGGGTACCCTCCTTTGACAAACTTCTTATTCAGATCGGGTGCATACAGCGACAAACCGACAGCATAGAAATGATTTAGAGGCATATGGGAAGAAGCGTTGATATTTTTGGTTCCATTCCGAAATCAAATTTTTGACGTTTTTTCATTTTTATTTTGGACTTTGTTATTTTAATGCATTAAAGAGTTATTATTTTCTTTTAGTAAACATTGATGCATTCATTTGGTTTCATTTAATCATTTCTATGGTAAGGAATGCTGGTGCGAAGGAATTTTTTCAATATCTCGATTTTTGAATTTTTTATGAATTTTTTAAGACTTCCAAGAAAAGGGGGGGGGGGGGGACAATTTTTCATATCTTCAACTTGATCTACAGAACAACTTGAAGGATTGTGATAAAACTGGGTAGGATGCAAGTACTCATAGTCCTTTTCAAAGGTTTTGTTTTTTGTGCGGATCATCCAAATTGGTTAACAGATAATGCCACCATGTCTAAAAGTAGGTCTCACAATGGTACATATACCACTTGGTAATTGAAATATGGAGAGAAGCGGTTCAAATCCAGCTGTGGTCAAAAATTTTTTTTTTTTTTTTTACACATCTAAATAAGTTTTTAGATGTTTCTCAACACTCAACATATGAAATTAGGAATTTTACGTTTAAGACTTCCAAAAAAAAAAGGGGGGGGGGGGTTTGGCCATTTTTCACATTTTCAACTTTTTCTACAAAACTGTTCGAAGGATTTTAATAAATCTTGGTAGAAATAAGTCACTTATGATCCTCTTCAAATTCTGTTGTTTTCGTCCAGACCTCTTTACAGGTGGCGCCACCATAGTCAAGAGTAGGTCACAAAAGAGTTCCCTCGTTTAACAATATTCTTTTTCATACGGGCTGTATACAAACAGAATGCATAGAAATGATCTAGAGGGATGAGTGAAGATGTATTGTCATTTTGGTTCCCTTCCAAAATCAAATTTTAGAATTTTTTTCGACATTTCTTTGGACTTGGTGATTCAATGCAGAAAAAAGTGTCATATTTCCTAGTTAATTGATAATGATGATTTCTTATGGACTATTGTGATCATTATTATGGTAAGGATTGTTACTTTGAAAGAATTTTGTCAATATCTCGATTTTTGGATTTTCTTTGAATTTTTTAAGACTTCCAAATGAGGGTGTATAGGAACAATTCAATCACATTTTTCACTTCTGCTGTTATACCACATTAAAGATTTTAATGAAACATGGAATACATGAAGTACTAAAAGTCCTCTATCGATTTGGTAAATTTCATCCAAATTGGTTAACAGATAATGCCACCATGTCTAAAAAGCAGTTCTCACAATAGTACATATACCACTTGGTAATTGAAATATGGAGAGTAGCGGTTCAAATCCAGCTGTGGTCAAATTTTTTTTTCATTTCTTTACACATCTAAATAAGTTTTTAGATGTTTCTCAACACTCAACATATGAAATTAGGCAATTTTAAGTTAGATCTGGACAATATTTGAAACAATTGTTGTTCATGACCCAGACTTGAAATCAGTCAACAAAAGGCCCCACCTAAAGAAAATGACTAACTTGTTGCCCTGAATGACTTCTTGCAGAGACAAAGGAAATGCTTAATACATGTATCAAAATCACCTGAATGGATGTGCAAAAAAGTGTTGTTTTTTATTCTAGCCTGAAATAAAATTTGACATATTTTCAACATCTGTGTTGACTTAGTCACATTAATGCAAAAATAAATGAATTCTTCCTTCATGCATGACTGATAATCTAGGTATTCAGGTGAGCGATATAGGCCCACTTGGGCCTCTTGTTTAGAAAATTCATTAAAAATCTAATTTTTGTAAAAACATTATGAAATTTAGCATGAAACAAGTAAAATGTACCCAAACTATCACATATTTTACAGGTTTTGATATCTTTTTCTTCATTTTTGAGAAATTTATAATTTTAGGAGAGGGGGAGTGTTAGGAGGGCTTGAACTAAAAAATGTCAAGATTTTTTTTTTGCAGGTCATGTTCAAAGATGGGTTTGATAGGACCATTTTTGCAGGAGTTATTGCCCTTGGACTTATTCCTAAGATAAAATGCTATGAAATGCAATTAACTTTAGTAAACGTCGGATGTTTTTTATGAAACTCATGCCAAATGCGAATTGATCCCGTCCGAACTAAGCGACGGGCGTATTATGCCACGCTAGGCGTTACTCTTGTTTATCTTCTTACATGGATGTGAGTAATATTTCACAGAATTGTTGCCCAGAACCAAAGGGTGTGTCATGACCTTGAACCAAGGTCATATCAGCAATGTCAATGTTGCAATGCAATATGATGAGCAAATCTTTGTCCAGGCCGTAACATTATACTCCTTGCATGGATTTGAATAATATTTCACAAAATTGTTACGCAAGGGCGTGTCATTACCATTAACCAAGGTCCGTCTGCAAGGTCAAGGTCATAACTGCATATGATATGTAATTTTTTGTCCAGGCCTTAACATTTTACCCCTTGCATCATCAATCATATGTACTGTAACCTTGACCTTGCAGTTGACCTTGGTTCAAAGTCACGACACCACCCTGGGAAGCAACTCTTTGGAATAATACTGGAAAATATTCTCTACAACTATATACTGGCAAATATTCACTACAACTATATACTGACAAATATTCACTACATGTACTTCATATTAGGGATGCATGCAACCATAACTTTTTATGCTCCCTGATGAATTTTAAAGCATATAGTGGCTGTTGTTTTTGCCTGTCTGTTAGCATTTCCGTCCTTCTGTCCAACTATTGCCAAGACCTTTCAACAGAATTTGATCAAATCTGTAAACGAGGTTGCAATGGTGACCCTTTCTTTCTTCAGATACTTTTCATTTTGGACACAACTGAAATTAGATGAAATTAAATTTCAACTAGAGCTGTCCTAACGAAACAAATACCCCTCGCAGCAACAAAGTTGAAACATGCAATAACATAAGATCCAAGATACATCACTTGTATAAGTGTAATGGATGTCCCACTTGTATATTTAAGGTATAATCAATGAAAACATGAATTCTGGTATGTATGCATTCAGACTGACCATGTAGATTTGACCTTGGTTCAAGGTCATAACACACCTTTGGGTCATGGACAACAGTTGTTTAAAATATAATCTTCCTCCAACGTACAAGGAAGAAGCTATGGCCCTAACCGGAATTCTAGTATTTTGTGCAGTGACCTTAACCTTGAAGATATGACCTTGGTTCATGGTTATGACACACTCTTAGGTCATAGACAATAATTGTTTGAAATACATAATTTCCCTCCAACGTAACTGGAAGAAGTTACAGTCCAAACAAGAATTCTGCCTATGTTTGCACTGTGACCTTGGGCTTGTAGATATGACCTTGTTTCAAGATCATGAAACACTCCTTGGTCATGGACAACAATGTGTGTGACCTTGTAGATATGACCTTGGTTCAAGGTTATGACACAGCATTGAGTCATGGACAACAATTGTGTAAAATATATTCTCCATCAAACAAAACAGGAAAAAATTATGGCCCCGCCAAATATTCTGACTGTGTGTGCAGTGTGACCTTGTAGATATGACCTTGGTTCAAGGTCATGACACACCACTGGGTAATGGACAACAATTATGTAAAATATCTCCCTTCAAAGTATAAGGAAGAAGTTATGGTCTGAACAAGATTGATAGACAGACAGACATGGTGTCCATGGTGATTCCTATACACCACCCCCAAACTTTGTTTTCACTGTGACCTTGAGCTAGTAGACAGGACCTTGTTTCAAAAGGAGTCATCCATTGGCTTGACACGGTTTGGGGAACATCCATAAATTTTATTGATTTTCTTGTTTTATTGATGGCTTAAAGTGTATGACCAAGTCTGAATAGTATACAAGAAAGTTTGGTCCTCTCAACAAATCTCTGCTGTATAGATCTTGCTAATATTATAAACTCACTTACAATTATGTGAGGACTGTAATCACACACCAGCATCAGAATAACCTTCTAAAACGAACTAACTTTAAGTACTTCATTTATTACCGTTATTTTCACCTTGCAATAGTCTTAACATACCTTTACTAAATCAAAAACTGTACATGAACTTAATGAAGTGAAACCAAATTTAAGTGTAAAATGTGTGAAGTAGATTTCACATGGAGTGATATGGTACTTTTTTTTGATAGTGTAATCATAAATAAACCCCCCCCCAAACCATAGAAAGTATCTTCTCTTCTGTAATTATGAATCTGATAATTGTATATCTACTTTTCTGGTCATTTTGACTAGGTTTGGCACTTAACCAGTACCCCTTCGCTTCCCTTTTTCAAAAATCATAGAGAGGTCAAATTGCAGGAGCTGCTTGGAGAGCTTTGCCCCCATAGTCTAATCACCAGTGCTCTGTCCTGGACCTGCTGGGCACAAAAGTGGTCCCTAGACCCATCACCTGACTTCATTATTGGTATCCATGAATACATTTGTACTAGTGTTGTCATAAGTCAGAGTGATGCGACTATCATTCTTTGTACCTTTGAACAGATCTGTGATAGTGTAGTCATTATCACACAATTTTCTCTTCCTTCACTGTAATATACAATTACTTTTCATTGCAAGTACATGTAAACGCTACATTTTGCACTCTTCTGATTCATGATGATTTACTTTTTGTCTTTATTGATACAACAGCTGCAACCCTATCAGTATTGTATTCATCAACCCTTTCCCATTTCATAATCAGTCTTGTTTGTTTCTTCAATCATATTGAAATTTTATTTGCTTGTATGTATAAAACTGTTAGATGTTAAAATTATTGTAAGAAAGTAATATCTGTTGAAGCATCAATATTGAATCTTGATACATGTATACAGTTTGTAAAAGGTGGGTTTCATCAAAGGCTTTTAGTAACAGATCTAATATCAATATAATATTTGCTGATTGCTGATAGCCCCAACAGAGGCATAATTCCTGGATGAGCTACTAATTGCCTTATTAGTAAGGACAAGTTCCATAGCCTGGAAGTCAATCAGTCTCTTCACATCCTTGTCCTTACGCACAATGGTATCTGGTAATTTCCGTATTTTGTGAACGAGCCTCCTTTCAACACATAGTTCTCTGCATGCTAAGTTCAGTAGGCTTTCAAATGTAAGATTACTTCTATCAAGCTCCACTTCTATAAAATCTCTCTCATCAGAATTTGCAATGCGAAATTTCAAAACAAGCTCTGAAATTGAAAGGATGAGTGTTATCTAGCACTGTGTATGTACTTAATGTAAATTAGCAGAACTTGTATGTCGATAGTGCTGTTCCTGGTGAAATGATTCATGACTAAGCCAATGTTATGAATGTAAATGCATTAAAATTGAAAAACAAGGACAGCATTAAATCATACTGATTTTTGCTATACTAATTTAGTATAAAAATATATCTTTTTCCTGCTAAAACTTGTATTACAATTAGTACATATACAACATGCCTATAGAGATTTTGCAGTAACTCAAAATATTAACATCATCAAGATTAAGTATGGAAACATTCAATAAGGCACAATATGGACAAAATGGATTGATTGTAAATGATGTCATGTTAACAAGACCATTGGCAAAATGGATGGAGGTTTTTTAAAATATATAACACACTTTAATAATGTGTCCACTCTTGTTATCAATGAAAGCTTGTTAACAATGATTCATAAGTAAACTGCAGGAAAATGATTGACAACTAGCATTATGTAAACTCCTGTAGGATGTTAGCAAATGACGGAGGAGATTTAAATCTTAATCTATTACACTACATATTCTTTATGCCACTATTTCAAATGGTGCTTATATGAATTTGTCAATTATTTTCTGAACCCCTTGCTTCACCTTAAATCTCCTTGAACCATCATATCTTTCAGTGCAAGATAACTACTTCTGGTTGTATTTCTTATCTTATTGATTGATGTGATGTGACCACATACAGATTTCTGATTATTTCTTATTTTAATGTAATTCTTCTGTTAACTCACAGGTTATCTTCCTTAAGGTCATATCCTACTTACTCGTTTTTAGGATAGATTTGCTTCAGAACTGAACCAGTTTTTTCTTATGGTCTATCATAGAGACACCTGATGTGGTAACCAAATAATTTGGAATTTTTTCAACTTTCTTGATTGACAGATTCAAACATTTTTACTGCCATGTATAGGCAAAAACAAACATTACTTGATATTTTCTTTTATGGCAGATATTTTCTCTTCATATTTGAAATATAATATATTGGATACATAATCCCTTGAATGAAGCAAAGAAATTGAAACCCTTCTGGTGAAAAGACAGAGAAAACCTCTATTTGCAATATTCCTGGCAACCCTGGGGCTTTATTCATGACTAAATTAGAGTTATCTTTTTAGTCATCAACTGCATTCGACAAGAACAAGTCTTTAGTACAGAGATATAAAAGTTTTGTGAGCTGGGTATGTCCTTAAATGTTTTCATTGCAGTTTTCATGTTTAATTGGAGTGAAAATTTATCCAATTTCAATATAATTCCAATTTTTACAAATATTTTTATACAGGTTTCTTTCATATTTTCAAAATAACAATAAAAAAAAATAATTAAAAAGAGAATTGACATGAACTTTGTTCCTATATGAAAGAAAACAGTACTATAATTATCACACTGAATACTTTCCAGTTGATAGAATCAATGCCGTTATGAAAATACAGTAGTATCAATGTCTGTCACCCAAATATTGATGTGGTAATTGATCAAACCTGTTGTAAACAAACATGAATGGAAAGATGGAAAACTAGCTACTTAAGGCAGGTAGTCTTTCAATACAAGTTGATTTTGTATAAACAATTATCGGTAGTAGTAGTTTAAGACAGACGATAGTTCAGGAGGTCTTTAAAGCAGATTTAACTGCACAGATATTGTATATCCAGCAAATTTTATTAGATTGGGTTGGAATGAAGCACATATTAAAGATTTATTACCATTTGCATCTTGTTGAACACTCCCTGTTAAGGTCTTCTGACTCAAAGACTGTTCCACTACATTAGTTCTAGGGGCCACAGGTTGAGTATATGGAAAAGGAGGATTTGCCAGATAATTAGGGGTGATGGGTAACTCTCGTTTCACAGATGCTGATAAATCTCCTCCTGCAATAAAAATATCATTTCTCAAAAGGACAGGAGAATTATTGCTCAGTTCACCTTTTCAGTACTCTAGTCAACTGTAACCTTGATTTTGAAGGCAAAAACTAGAGACAGGACACAAGGGCCAATCAGTAAGGAATTTTGTATCATATGAAATTAAAATGATAAAGTATATGTTGTTTATCTTTATTACAAAAACATAAAAAGAACAAAAGCTTCTAAATAATTTTCTTGCTAGAACTTTCCTAATGGGAAGAATACCCCCTGTGGCAGAAAAATTGTATAACAATAAATATCCTAAGTTCACAGTGACTATAGAGATATGACATTGGGTCAAAGTCATGACACAGCCTAATGTCATCTGCTACAATCAGGACACTCTGTGTGTGAAGACTCATAATTCCAAGATAAAAAAAACAGCTGTATCATAAGCACAAGATAAGTCCATCTCTAGAAAATGTATACATGTACAACATGATATGTAAAAAATTGGCCAAAATTTGACGAATAAAGTTCCCTAACCCCAGAACGACATATTGAAATTTAACCAAAAATACAAGGATTCTGAGATTACCACAACAAAACAATTGTGTGAAATTTGAAGAAATTCACAGCAAGCATTCTCAAGATATGATGTTACATGTTGAAAATGGAAGGATAGATTTATGGAGAGATGAATGGCTAAATGGATGGGCAGATGGACAAACCGTAATACGTCAAACATACATGGCCGTATAATAAAAACAACTAATAACAGTATGAAAAAGCTCCCGGTGAAACAAAGTTATATGACCTTAACCTTTTGACCATTAAACAATAAAGATCATGGGAATTTTATTATGACTCTAGCATGAAAAGCAATCAAAAATGTGTAGAAAACAAATTTCAGACCAAAAAAAAAACCCCATAACTCCAACAAAGAAAGTCAACTGCAACAAAATCTAAATTCCTTGTGTACCGTAGTTGTTAGTGATATAGTTCCAAGTTTAGTCCAATACTTCAAGGGATAAGTGAAAAGATTCTCGAATACTAATTCCAGACAGTGATCTAATTCCAGAAAAT
Organism: Pteria penguin; assembly: GCA_035048485.1. NCBI lineage: Eukaryota > Metazoa > Mollusca > Bivalvia > Pterioida > Pteriidae > Pteria > Pteria penguin. The sequence continues at coordinate 15,005,872 of CM068580.1, forward strand.
ACTTGTCAAATGCAACAAAACTGAAATTCCATCTTTGTGAATAATAAATTGTGAGCCAAGTTTCTGTCAAAGATGTCTGAAAGAAAAATTGAAAATTATTTTTTGACAAAGTGATCCAATTCTAGCAAAAAGTGCAGCAAATTTTAAACTTGATCTGTAGTTGTTAGAGATCAAGATGTGTACCAAATCCAATATTCCAAAGGATGCCAAAAAAAACACTCTGGAAAACTAACTGCAAACAGTGACCTAATTCCAGCAAAAGTAAGTAAAGGGTGGCAAAATTGAAACTTTGAAGTTGTTGATGATAAAAATGTGTACAAGCTTTAGTCAAAGAAATGTGAAAGTCTGGAAAATTAACTTTAGTTACTTAATTTTGGCAAACATAGGCAAAATGTGACAAAACTGAAAGTTGATAGGGAGTTGTTTTGTAATAAAGATGTACACCAAGTTTAAGTCCAATATCTCTAGGGATGTGAGAAAAAAGTCCAGATAACCTTTCTGTACCAACAGAGTGACAAACAACATGAATCCAGTATTACCCAGACATCAACATTTATTGGAAGGGGTATCAATATTTCATGTCTGTCAAGTAATAGCATGTCAACATAATCTCTTAGTCAGATCTTAAAATCTCATCTATAGCCAGATCATATTAATCACATTGTGTAGACGGGCCTTTATATGAAGGGATTAATTTTGCTTAAGGCAAAGACACGGGTAAATCTAATAAAACTGGATATCTGGAGTAAGCCCCAATACTTCAGCAAGGCACACTGATAGGTTTCAAACCAAAAGCAAGATGGAGGTTCAATGGTAAATTGATTACTTTACTCCAATCTGCTACCGATGCCCCTGACATCGTATTGACATTCAATATATTTTAAACAATTTGTTCTATTGAAGAAGTTTATTTTTCTACAAAACCAGTTTACCTCCTAACATGTTGTTGATTTCTACATTAGTGGTCAGCTGAGCTGGAGTTTCGCCATCTTTGTTTGTGAGACTTTTATCTGCTCCATGTATCAGGAGGTAGGACACTATAGCACTTTGATTCCTTTTGGCTGCCCAGTGTAATGCTGTCCTAATACGATACAAAGTATACTTAATAAGAAGTCAAACTACAAGTCCAGAGGAGTTGAGCTGATAAAATGACATTGTTAAACAACATATCAATTTCAAACTCCTGCCTAGAAGAGCATATTAGAAACTTGCAAATACTGTGTTTCTTCCTTTCTGTCCATTATTTTGAGATACTGAAATATTGGGTTAGGGTTCTAAAAGCAAGGTATAACTAAACATGTCTGAGTGACACTAATACCCCTGCTAGGACAAAACTAAAATTGGATGAAATATGAAAGCTGGAAATTTATCTCAGTCCAAAAGGCACAACTAAGAAAAAGAATCAATTGTGGGGAACCAAGTTATAAGTAGTTGAAGTGCTTTTTTCCTTTCATACTACATTTGTACAATATTAAATCAAATTTCACTTCAATAGCTAATTTCATGAGAAAATGATCAGAAACATTTAATCATCTATAAAGTTGAATACCTGCTGAATTGTATAAACAGATAAATACCTGTTGAATATATATATAAATGGATGTGTGTTACACAAACTTCAATTTAATCAGCCTCATGTTCTCAAAGTCAGGTGCTAAAACCCAACATGAATTCTACGACTCCCTTGAGCCTTTGGATTAACTAGAAGATATAGCACTTTGAAAATTATTTCTGCTACATTGTTATAATTTTTGGTCATATTAATTTCCCAAAGATCAAGGTTTATGATTATCACAGTACTTTTAATTTTTTATATTGGCTCTAATACATTTGGTATCAATACTTGTAACAAATGAACCTGATTGAAAACTAGATTTGTCAGTGCACCAAAACGTCCTGCCAGCAGCAAAGTTTTTCAAGTATGTGTTTTGAAAAGGATATTATTTTGAAATTAGGTGAAATACTAGTGATTAGTCCAAAAGCCATAACTCCTGTGGCATAGCTAGCTTAACATTTTGTGTATTCAAAAAGGGTGAATCCCTGTTAAGGGATGGGGGTTAGAGTGAGGAGCAAAACTCCTCAAAATCTCAGCAATTTAGCAATAGCAATAAACAAATTCTATTCAAACAAACTGCGAACTCCAAAATTTTACAAAAACTATAACATTCAAATACATGTAAATATTAAATATAATAGACCTATGTCCTATAAAATTTTGTGTATTCATTTGTGTTTTTGTGTAAAGGGTGCTATGCCACTATTTACATATTGTGATCTGCATTTGTACCAAGTTTTATTGAAATCCTTCTAATTCTAGAAGTTGAAAAGACAATGTGAATTTACTATATATGCATAGAAATCTAAGTCCAAGGGCCATAACTCCTTTATTAAACGTTTTGGACAACATTCCCTTTACTTTATGCACATCTATGTATTGTGATCTTTGTTTTTACCAAGTTTCATTGAAATCCTCCAAAGGGTTTAGGAGAAGTCGCAAAGGTAAACTGTATCATGACAAAATGATGGAATGATGGCGAGGTGCAATACTGTATCCATATATGGTGGGGGCATAACAAAGGATTTTTCATAATAAATTTAGAAATATGAAAATAACTGCAAATTTTCAGATCTGATGGCATTAACAAATCATGGTATACATCTAACTGACTGGAAACTTCGAAAGGAAGATTTCAACCAAGGACATTGTCAATCCAGTCATGAAATGAACACCTTTACTGAACCAAACTGGCTCCTTACATTAATGATACCTAGTGCCTAAATCACACTCTTACATTAATGATACCTAGTGCCTAAATCACACTCTTACATTAATGATACCTAGTGCCTAAATCACGCTCTTACATTAATGATACCTAGTGCCTAAATCATGCTCTTACATTAATGATACCTAGTGCCTAAATCACGCTCTTACATTAATGATACCTAGTGCCTAAATCAGACTCTTACATTAATGATACCTAGTGCCTAAATCACGCTCTTACATTAATGATACCTAGTGCCTAAATCACGCTCTTACATTAATGATACCTAGTGCCTAAATCACGCTCTTACATTAATGATACCTAGTGCCTAAATCACGCTCTTACATTAATGATACCTAGTGCCTAAATCACACTCTTACATTAATGATACCTAGTGCCAAAATCACGCTCTTACATTAATGATACCTAGTGCCTAAATCACGTTCTTACATTAATGATACCTAGTGCCAAAATCACGCTCTTACATTAATGATACCTAGTGCCAAAATCACGCTCTTACATTAATGATACCTAGTGCCAAAATCACACTCTTACATTAATGATACCTAGTGCCTAAATCACGCTCTTACATTAATGATACCTACTGCCTAAATCACACTCTTACATTAATGATACCTAGTGCCTAAATCACGCTCTTACATTAATGATACCTAGTGCCTTAATCACACTCTTACATTAATGATACCTAGTGCCAAAATCACGCTCTTACATTAATGATACCTAGTGCCAAAATCACGCTCTTACATTAATGATACCTAGTGCCAAAATCACGCTCTTACATTAATGATAGCTAGTGCCTAAATCACGCTCTTACATTAATGATACCTACTGCCTAAATCACACTCTTACATTAATGATATCTAGTGCCTAAATCACGCTCTTACATTAATGATACCTAGTGCCTTAATCACACTCTTACATTAATGATACCTAGTGCCTAAATCACGTTCTTACATTAATGATACCTAGTGCCAAAATCATGCTCTTACATTAATGATACCTAGTGCCAAAATCACGCTCTTACATTAATGATACCTAGTGCCAAAATCACGCTCTTACATTAATGATACCTAGTACCAAAATCACGCTCTTACATTAATGATACCTAGTGCCTAAATCACGCTCTTACATTAATGATACCTAGTGCCTAAATCAGACTCTTACATTAATGATACCTAGTGCCTAAATCACGCTCTTACATTAATGATACCTAGTGCCTAAATCACGCTCTTACATTAACTCATTCGTCCCTGATCCCGCCTACAGGCGTGATTATAAAATGCACTCACAGCCTGATCCCGTCTACAGGCGTGATTGTTTACATGCATTCTCAGTCGAATCCCGACTAGAGGCGTGATGAACACGCTATGCAAAATGGAAGCCCATTGGTTTAAATCACGGTATGAAGGGGATTCCCTGTGTTTGATGACCAATGAAAATGGTTTTTACAAGTCCATTTAGGGAGTCATGTGACATAATTACTTCCTTTTATAGCAATAAAGTGAAAGTAACCTAACATGATACGCGTTGAAAACAATGGATTCTAGCGACGAGAGCGATACTGATTTTGAAGGATTTTCACTTGAAGATTTACACTCTGCAGAAAGAAAACTTTATGATTTAATTGATCTACATCCAGACGACATTTCTGATGTTGATTTAAGTGATATTAGTGATTGTTCAAGCGAATCTGACGATGAAACTACTACGTACTCCGCGACTTTGAGCGATGGCGATCGTGATCGGTGGCAGGAAACCCTCTCAAATGTTAACGTAGAGAACTTTACAAGTATTGCTGGACCTTCAAAAGTACTAGATGGGTCTGCCACAGAAATGGATTTCTTCAAACTACTGTTTCCTGAAGAAATATATCAAAAAATCGCGGACGAAACTAACAGGTACGCCGACCAAGTTCAGGAAAAAAATGGCGTCGATCGTAAATGGAAATCGACAACACCTGAGGAAATCAAAGCGTACATTGCAATTCAAATAATTATGGGAATTATTGTAGCACCAAACCAGGACTTATACTTTACTAAGGACAGTTTGTTTAGACCAACTGGTATCCATGAAAGGATTTCTCGAGACAGACTTGACAAATTGAATCAGTACTTCCATGTGGCTGACACATCAAACAATCCTCGTAAAGGACAACCTGGTCATGATAGAATTGCCCATGTTAGGCCAATCATGAATATTCTTTTACGGAAAATGAAAGTTGAATACCGACCGCATCGTGAAGTTTCAATTGATGAGGCCATGATTGCCTATACAGGACGCTTAGGCTTCAAACAGTATGTGCCTCTGAAACCCACAAAACGAGGGATCAAGGTGTGGATGCGTGCTGACCCTCACAATGGTTATGTCAATGACTACCAAGTCTACACTGGAAAAGAGGGGACTGTAGCAGAAAAAGGACTTGGCGAACGTGTTGTCAAAGACCTTACTAGAGATATATGGGGTAAAAATCATCATGTATACTGTGATAATTATTTCACATCTGTCCCATTGTTCGAGGAACTATTGGCTAATGACACTTATGCTTGTGGAACAATACGGACAAACAGGAAAGGAATTCCCCCTGCTATAAGTAAGGCAAAATTAAGACAACAAGGGCATCAGATTCAACGGCAAAAAGGAAACCTTGTAGCAACAGCATGGCATGACAAAAGGACCGTTACAATCCTAGCCACAAATTCAAATCCGTTGGATATGACTGAGGTTCAAAGGAAGCAAAAAAATGGAACTATCATAAATGTGCCATGTCCTAAAGTTATAAAGCTTTATACCCTACATATGAATGGTGTTGATAGAGCTGATCAGCTGCGTTCAACCTACAGCATTTGCAGGAAAGCTTCCAAGTGGTGGAAATACCTATTTTGGTTTTTCGTAGACGTGGCAATATGTAATGCATTCATTCTTATGAAGGAGTCCAGAAATCATGAGATTAAAACTAAAACTGGTAAAAAAAGGGAAAGAACACAACTAGAGTTCAGAATGAAGCTTTCTCATGCATTGTTAGGGAATTTCTGGATGAAAAGGAAGAGAGAATCTGTAGGAGATCCTCAAACTAGAGGGCTCCTTCACTGGCCAACTGAACTGGACAAAAAGCGTACATGTAAACAGTGTGCAAAACATAAAAAAAGGAAAGAGCCCAAAACTGGCTGTGAACAATGCCAGATTAATCTATGTGTATCATGTTTTAAGCCCTTCCACATGGAAAAACACCCAGAATTGTTTTAATTATGATTAAATTAATTAGTTAATGTAAATAAAATAGACTTAGAGACTTACATTGCTTAGAAAAGACATATATAGTTTGTTTTATGTGAAAAAATTACACAGGACTTTAAAGTGATATCTAAGGAAAATTTTCTGAAAATTTGGTAAGTTTTGATTGAATAATAAAGAAGTTATAGCAATTTATCTGATTGTTTACATTATTTGCTGCTGCATCATCAGCTGCTGCTGAGTCAGCTCAGGGCACACACTAGAGATAACAGTGTAGGGCAGTAAACAAACATGGCTGCCAGGGAGCAAAGAGTTAATGATACCTAGTGCCTAAATCACGCTCTTACATTAATGATACCTAGTGCCTAAATCACGCTCTTACATTAATGATACCTAGTGCCTAAATCACGCTCTTACATTAATGATACCTAGTGCCTAAATCACGCTCTTACATTAATGATACCTAGTGCCTAAATCACACTCTTACATTAATGATACCTAGTGCCTAAATCATGTTCTTACATTAATGATACCTAGTGCCAAAATCACGCTCTTACATTAATGATACCTAGTGCCAAAATCACGCTCTTACATTAATGATACCTAGTGCCAAAATCACGCTCTTACATTAATGATACCTAGTGCCTAAATCAGACTCTTACATTAATGATACCTAGTGCCTAAATCACGCTCTTACATTAATGATACCTAGTGCCTAAATCACGCTCTTACATTAATGATACCTAGTGCCTAAATCACGCTCTTACATTAATGATACCTAGTGCCTAAATCACGCTCTTACATTAATGATACCTAGTGCCTAAATCACGCTCTTACATTAATGATACCTAGTGCCTAAATCACACTCTTACATTAATGATACCTAGTGCCAAAATCACGCTCTTACATTAATGATACCTAGTGCCTAAATCACACTCATCAGGCTAAATCACACTCATCAGGCTAAATCACACTCTTCAGGCTAAATCACGTTCTTCAGGCTAAATCACGCTCTTCAGGCTAAATCACAATCTTCAGGCTAAATCACACTCTTCAGGCTAAATCATGCTCTTCAGGCTAAAAATAATTTAACATTAATATAAGAATATACATAAACATCTACATTCTAATTGTCATTGATGTAATAAACTTACAAGTAAAATTAAGAGTATTGCTGATATTCTAGGTATATCATAGCTACATGTACATATTGTACATATGTACATATTGTTATCATGGCAGCCAAATAATAAATTAAAGCTGCACTTGTTCCACAATGTGAGTAAATTCTGTATCTTATGGTCAACAAGTTAAACTTCATACAATGTAAAAAGGAACTTCTGGATGACTTTTAATCATATATGTTGGATTGTACCAGTGCTGCATTAAATCTTGGGAATAGTGAATTGTGTACCGGCTCTGTGATGGTCCAGGATTAAGTAGAAAATGTATACATACATAATGTACTTAAACTTTTACGAATGAAATTAAGTCAGATGTCCTTGACTTTATTGTGTCAATTAACACAATCAGGATCAAATGCAAGTACTCTGTTTATAAACATCACATCAAGGAAATGCAAGTCTGCACTAAAATTGTACTATTCAAATTACTTATAAAGGAGTATTGGTATGCATCTCCTAACTCTAATTTAATTGTCAAAACTGTGTTTGAATATTACTTCATTAACATGCTCTGTCTGCAAATTCATACAAATTTTGAGCAGACATGAAAATGACTAATTATTGTTACAATGTGTAGTGTTTTCTGTTTAACTATCTCCTTTGTCTTGTTTTGTAGAATGATATCTCTCATTAGTAAAAGCATCTCCTTTTGGAGTTTTATTGATAATCCATCACCAGGATTACAACTGAATCTCCACAATTCATCAAAGCAGACATACTACAGCCCATATCTCCTTCTTGTTGGTTGAGCACACAAGTTTGTAACATGGCACATGTAATGAATATAGCGATCAGTGAGAAGACGTTTTTTTTTTCCATTCGTGTAAATTCCAGATTACATCCAGAATGAGTACTGTTTGTTATTGAGAGAGCCAAAATGTATATATGTTAAATCTCTTAATGTTGCATTTTCACCATGATTCCAATATGGACTTTTGGTCACTGTTACTACTGTCTTAATTTGCACTTCACACATTTCCATTGACTTAAGTGTTGTTAAATGATGAATGGATACTTTGCAATATGACTTCTTTTTCTTGTATTGGAGATTCAGATAGAATATTCAGGCTAATACTAAAACCACTTTATTTGCTGCATGATGTGACAAAATTACTTTTAAGATAGACAGAATTATTGCACAAGATGTTGGCCCATGATTACTAGTGTAAAAATAATAACAATTCACTCTGACCTAAATTCCTACAATGCCAATACAAACAGTATTATGAGTATAAGTTTATGTTCAGAAAATCTCAGACTATAGTCTGACAAATCTGACGAAGGACATTTTGTTATTTGTTGGTAGGGCATAATGACAAATAATAAAAATGCCCTTCATTAGATTTGTACTCAGATTTCAGTAAATCATAAAGACAAATAGTTTTTGAATGCATAAAATTTAACTGGAGTTACTCCCCTTTTCCACCATCTTGAAGGTATATGACTGAATTAAGATATGTGCATAAATCAACCATACTATGTAAGGAATTTCTCCAAACTAAGGATGCTTCTTGAAATTTCACAATTGTTATGCAGTAATAAAACCACTGAACAATGTCAAAATGTTTGCAGAGGAGTGAAAATATAAACAACTTTCTAAAAGACATTCAATATAATTGGTATGAATATGAAGGAAAAACTCCCACTTCACCTAATAACGGTGGAAAAGGGAAGTAACTCCAATTAAATTTCAAGCATTCGAAAACTTTCTACCAAAGATTGATGCCTATTTTTAAGATGTGTTCTGCATCCTGTTTAAATTTCAGATCAAAATGTCAAAATCAATAAATTTTTTAGTACATGCACCCTGTTAAAAGAGATTGTGTGGCATTTAATGTGACTACAGTATCCTTCAATTAAGGAAATGTGCATACCGAAATGTGCCCTACTGGTTACTTTATACACATCACAAGGATAATATGCCATGCTAGCTACTCAGATCTACAGGACTACTGTAAGTAAGTAAGTAAGTAAGTAAGTAAGCTTTATTTAACGTTGGCATTTTGTACATTATAAACAATAAACATGAGCTCTCAGGAGCTCTTTCACCGACTACATGTTAATTAGAACAGTAAAATATAAAACAATACAACAGCGTCAAGTAAACACATACATACACACTGTATCATATGAAAGCACATAAAAGAAGACCATAGCACAATAGTTTATGCAAATATAAAGCAATAATTGAAGAAGTGCTGTGGCACTTTTAAGCAGATACATACATATGAAAGCACATAAAAGAAGTTCAAAGCAATAAGCATGAAGCATATAAGCAAAGAAGTTAGCTGTCCATAGCATAAAAATTTATGCAAACATAATCACATACAAAGCAAATAATTGAAGATATATTATAGCACTTTATAGGCAGACACACCCATATGAAAGCATATAAAAGAAGTGGCACACTAGCATAGGAGTAAACATAAAGCAGGTAAATAAACTAGCAAAGCAATGCAATATGAGCATAAGCATATTTAAGTAAAACACTGATAGCATACTATGCAATGGCTTACAAAATAACCCAGCCAAAATAGAACATTACAACACATACAACAAGAGAAGTAAATAGTAACAAGAAGCTAAATGGCTAAGGACAGGTGGAGGTGGATGTCAGGGGAAGAGACCTCTGTTGGGACCTGCAGAGCAGCTCCCCAGAGTACCAGTACTATGTTTGTCTACAAGAGCTGCATCTGCATGTCTCACCAGTCCAGATGTTTATGTAAGCTTTAAATTGATTAAAATTTGTGAGCTCTCTGGCATGATTTGGTAAAGAATTCCACAATGTGGCAGACTGGTAAAAGAAACTATGTTTACCGTATTTTGTAGTTCTTGGCTGAGGAATTTCAAGTGTATTTTTGTATTGAAATTGATATGATTGAGATTTAAGTTTAACTATAGGTCTTGAATGAAGGGGGGGGGGGGGGGGGCCTAGGGCTTTGTTGATAAAGAATGCTGAAGACTTTGAGGGCCATAGTGTGCATTCTCCTAGTTTTTAGAGATGGCATATTAGACTTTTCAAGAAGGCTGTCATAGGAGGAGATCTGGTCGTCATATATAAAGTGTATGGATCTTTCTTGAATTTTTTCATTTTTTTTTTACAGTTTTATTCTGAGCAAAAGTGCCAAATTAGAGGACAGTAGCTGAGGTTAGACATTATGAAAGAGTGGTAGATTGTGATTTTACTTAGTTTACATAAGTGCTTACTGATAGTAGTTTAAGGATGTTGAGCAGCAGTGTTTGGCTGCTATTTTCACAATGTTTGAGATATGCGCATTAAAATTTAATTTCAATTCATTGGTAACACCTAGGAGTTTGACTTCTTCCTCACTGGAGATTATACTGCCTTGAAGATTAAAAGAAATGTCTTTTTCGTGAGTCTTTTTGCCAACTGACTGACTGTAAAGGTCAATCTAATTTCTACTGGTGCTATAGCAGTTTGGGGCTCAGTATGGGATGTTATAGTCCGACAAATCTGACGTAGGGCATTTTTATCATTTGTCGTTTTGCCCTACAAAACGATAAATGATAAAAATGCCCTACGTCAGATTTGTCGGACTAGGTAGGGCAAAACGACAAATGATAAAAATGCCCTACGTCAGATTTGTTAGACTAGGGATGTTAAAATTATCGTTAAATAGACATACATTAATAATGGGTAAATAGTAAATCAACAGTCATAGGAATTTTAATAAATGTTACAAAGACTTGCCAAATAATTAGATTTGCTTTCCAGTAGGCTGACATCACTTCCCCAACGTAAGAAATAACAACAACACAATACAGACACAGAAAACAAGGTGGAAACTAAATTTGTTTCTTCAAAACCAAGCTTAACTTTTGCATACGAATATGAATATGAACAATTTTGGTGATATGGTGAACAATAGGCAAAAATCGTTGTTGGAAGTATCTCAAATAACGAGACGACCGGAAACTGCTTTAGTCCGGAAACTGCTACAGTACCAGTAGTGAAACAGTTCACCTCGTACTTCACCACCGTCGAAGTATGAATCGAACCGTTTCAATCACAGGCAATCGTATAGTAAGGAGGTGGGGGAGGATGGTTACTCCCAACCCATATGTAGGATTGCTTGTCACCTGTGCCGTGGTTTCATTCAAGTCAATAGAAATTAATGTAAATCGATACATACTAAAAATTAAATATAGCAATACCACTTATTGACAGGATTCTGTGAATCTATATTGACATTCTGTGATTCCACAAGAATTTTTAAAGAGTCTATATCTCCAATACAAGCTGATTCCCTGAATTTTTCCTCTAATTCTAGTTTCTCGTTCATTTTTACAAAATCGGAAAGACACTATTAATAGTAACATTTAGAACCTTACACGTTCTTCTTTCATCATTTACATGAAAGACCGCATTGTTGCAACCTGGATTGTAATGAAAACTTGAATTGTAATAAAACAAATCAAAACGAGAAGAACTCTATTTCCTGAGGTTTTCATAGTTATGAACGCATCAGATATTTTAGAATATGGGCCAGAATTTTTAAAAGTACTTGAATTCTAAGCAAGAATTGAAGTACATTATTCGAATACTGGTTGAAATGCGAAAAAGTTATGATAATTGGATAGCCAACTTGCATGGATTGTAATAAAGGCCTAAATTGCAACAAAAGAAGTTGAGGTGAGAAGGATCACATTTTCAGAGAATTAAATAGTTGTTACATTTTTAAATATTGTATTAAAAATTAGTTGAAATAACTTTATTACAGCTTGAATTGCAATAAAACAAATCAAAACGAAAGAATTCTATTTCCCGAGGTTTTCATAGTTATGAACGCATCAAATATTTTAGAATATGGGCCAGAATTTTAAAATAGTACTTGAATTCTAAGCAAGAATTGGAATTAATTATTTCAAAAACTGGTTGAAATGCGAAAAAGTTATGATAAATGGGTGGCGAACCGGAATTGTAATAAAGGCCTAAATCGCAACAAAGGAAGTTAAGATGAGAAGGATCACATTTTCAGAGGATTAAATAGTTGTAACATTTTCAAATATTGTATTGAAAAAATTAGTTGTAATAAATTTATTACAATTCTGGTTGCAATGCAAAAAAGTTATTACAGTGTAGTAGCCAACCTGAATTGTAATAAAAATTAGAATTGTTATAAAACAAATCAAGTCGAGAAGAATTCTATTTCATGAATTGTAATAAAATAAGTCAAGATGAGGACTGCATTTCCTGAGGTTCTATTAGTTGAAACATCTTCAAATATAGAATTTGGATCGTGTTACGTCATATAGTCGTCAAAAAGGATACAAGTACTTACAAAATTCAGCCCACCATATCATATTACGGTGTATACTTGTATCTCGTCATATTTACTTTACATGTCAATCATGGATAACAACTTTGGATGGTCCCTATATAGTAAATTTTCTCTTGATCACATTTTGTCACCCACATGGAAATTGAACCCGGTGGGCATGGCAATCTTAAATATGTAAATTGTCCATCATATGTTGATGTGTTTGTCATTTGCATATTTGTAATGATTTGACGTAGTTGCCCTTGCCATAACGGCGCCACATTTGCAATTTTAGCAATTGGCTTTCATTATAATTTAAACATTGTTACCGCCAAGGCCATTAATTGCAAACCCAAACATTAAATGATTGAAGATTTATTTATGGCTTAGTTTATTTTCTTAGAGTTAAACAGGTATTGATAAGTTTGTCGTAGTAGTAGTTTATTTTCTTAGAGTTAAACAGGTATTGATAAGTTTGTCGTAGCACATCGTCTGTCCCTTAATTTGTCATATCAACCTGTCTCCAGTTAAATTTTCAAGGAAGAATGCCTATCAAGATTTCTAATTTGAAACGATCATCATTCATAAATTTAAAGCTAATTACTGAAAAGTGAATAATAAGTGAAGTGACCTTAGCATGGTGCATCATCCTTGATGATCCTTCAGTCCACAGTAAATATACAACGGTCGCAGATCTAGATTATACAATTATACTTATTGTGATGCAATACATGCATTATCAAAAGCAAACTGAATTTCTAAATAATTGGGTGGATATAAATTTTGGAAAAAAAATTATTTCCATTTTTAGAAAAAAATTAAAGGATATAACCCATTCTTTTAAATTTAGGGTAAGCAAAAAGTTTTGGATTATCAATGTAACAAGATAATCCCGGCTTTCGTAAAGGAGTAATCATATTGTAAACTCTTTTAAGGTTAGGTTGAAAACCGGCAATTTACATGACTGTTGACACAAGATGTATTGCTTGGAAAATGAACAAAATCTATAGCCTTATATACAGGTTAGATGTGTCATTGAACATGTATTAGAGAATAACGTGAACTGGTTGAAATAAGCAGAGACTGAATATAATATACTGGCACTTTCTGTACAGTGTTTGTTCACATTCACCTATATATATATATATATATATATATATATATATATATATATATATATATATATATATATATATATATATATATATATATATATATATATATAGGTAAGCGATAACGATACTAAAACAATTAAAAAATTGCCAAATTTTCGAAGCAATCTGCTTCTTCCTCAGGACACACACAAACAAACACCTACATAAATATAAAGACACGAAAAGAAAGATAGAAAATATATACAAAGCACTAGTCTAATAAAAACTGGTTTCTTCAATTAGCTACATATTGAGCGTTTCTCTATGTGCTATCTAATAGGGATTTCTTTTCGTGTCATTTGTTTCGTCTGTATCTAAGGACATTCACGGCCGGTGTGTTTAGCCAAACAGGAGGCGCTTACTCCTCCCGGGCACCTGGTCTCACCTCCGAGTTTCAGGGGTCCGTGAATTTCCACTGTGATACATTGTTGTTAGTGCAATAGTCATGTGACACCAGTTACTTTCGTATTTTTGTAATGATGCTAAGCAGGTCAGTGGTAAGATTAATTTTTTCGTTAATCAAGAGGTATCAACTTCGCCACAAGCCAAATAACGTCCACCAAAAGTGACAGTCGCACTTGGCTCTATAGGCATTTAACCTTGTTACCAAGTTTGAAGAAAATCTTATTTTATTTGTTGCCGTAAATGCACGGAAACACCGTGTGCCATACAAAGGGACAGAAGAATAGACAAAACACGGAAAAACTCAAATCAATATTCTCCAATTTAGTCAAATTTGGGAACAAAAAGCAATCTCATACACGATTTGTATCCAAAATAATAATTTCAAGCAATTCTTGTTGAATTCTAAGCAAGAATCTAAATAAATTGATTACTCTGCTGGTTGAAATGCAAAAACATTATTACAATATGAAAACGAACCCAAATTGTAAAAATGGGATTACTTCCCTCAACATATAAATGAAGGGTACTTTGGCAGACATGAAATGGTTTATTTTAATAAACTGTCAAGATAACATTGTAGATATTAAGTGAAACCTTCAACTTTTATATGCAAACTCTCACAAGTCAAACACAGTCACACAGACAGAAAAAAGTTCTAGATTAAATGTAGTAGATTAGTAAGGCTTTAAAGTAATATAAATCAAATGACCATACGAAATATACAATATAACATAAATACAAAACTACTTTGCCTGATTAAAACTATTTCAATCAGATGGCAGAATCTATAAACAAACGTATTCTGCCATAATTCACACCAATAAGCTAAGATCGTCACCTTGTAACAGTGGTTACTCATAGACGGATTTGGCTATGGGTTATCATTGTACGGTGGCGACACCTATATTACTGCAAATGAACTTGATATCCTTCTCTGCTGCAGTGCGTTCTTGGTCTCTTTTATTTTCAGATGCCAGATTATCACCATATGTTGAATGTGTATTTCAAGCTTTAGGAGTTATTTTCGTCGAATTATTTTTCACATTCAATTATCGAAATCCTACATATTATTACGCTTGTTGCATTTGCGCGATGTCTGGTTTCCAGTACGCCTGATCTCGCCTTGGTTTATTTAGGATTCCATTTTTATTTATTTGCCATTATACCTATTGATGTCTATTTTATCTGTTTCGGGGTATGGTTAGCTATGTGGTGATGTTTACGTGCTCATTTCCTGATTAAGGGATAAACGTACTGTGTTTGATTACAATCAAGAGTGAAAGTTTGTTTCCTTCAAATGAGCAATGACTTTCACCATGATTTACAATTCTGTGCCGTAAACATACCACTTAGAGCATAAATTTGTGCATATTTTCTCTTTATAAAATTTTGAAAAATTAGTTGAGCTTCAGTACTGAGTAAATAAGTGAATTCGGACCCAGATTCCATAATATCTCAAGCGGTAATAACTATCAAAACCTCAGGAAAAAGAGTTCTTTTCGTTTTGACTTTTGTTACAATTCAAGTTTTTATTACAATTCAGGCTGGCTACCAAATTGTAATAACTTATTTGCATTGCAAACAGAATTTTAATAAATTTATTACAATTAAGTTTTTAGTACAATATTAGAAAATGTTACAACTATTAAAACCTCTGAAAATGTAATTCTTCTCATCTTAACTTGTTTTGTTGCCATTCATTTTAATACAATATTTGAAAATGTTAGTTTAAACAGTATTTATTGATTAGAATGCATTGAAAATGTTTACAAACAACAAAAGGGGTGTCCTCTTCACTCTTGGTAGGGGAGGGGGTCCGGGGGACTCCCCGTGAACATTTTACTTAAAACGGATGGTAATGATGCAGTCTGAGACCATTTTGAACCAGTTTCAGACTCGATATCTCTCTTTAACCAATTTCTTTCCAGAAAACCATTTCACTAAGATTGGCTTATCAACCCGACATATCTCCGTGTAAGGTCAGTAACAAACCTAATATCTGTTTTATTTAAAGGCATACAGACATTATTCAACGTAGTTTATATTATGATTCTCAGTCTAGTTTTGCTTATTGTCCGCCATTGCCAGTCACATGATCTAAAATCAAACATTTCTATTGGGTTAAACTAGTTCGAGGCCAAATAAAACACATTATACGTCCCTGTTCATATATACAGGGCCTTGGGATCACGTGAACAATTTTTATCGATATACAATATAACCATTGGTAAATCATCTCTTAAATAATTTTTATTGCATCGTGTGGATGATGTTAAACACCACGATTAAAACATTATTTAAGCATCATAACAAAAGTCATCAGAAGACAACAGAGCTCGCCGGGAGCAAATTTTAGGACTTATAAACAATGTATTAAGTTCTATTGTTTTGAAGTCCTTGCCGGTGGCAACCAATTTAAATAACAAAAGTTTTTGTACATAGGTCAATCTTCAAAGTCAAGGTCAACGCGTAAAAAATTGATACGTAGTAAAAGGTCTTGTTACAAGGAATACACACATCAAATATTTAAGCCTTATTTCATAGTGTTCATAAGTTATGACCAAGGTAAAAGTTTGTTAAAAGTAGGTCAAATTTCAAGGTCAAGGTCACAAGGAAAATATTTTGGTACCCAATAAAAGGTCTTGGCACAAGAAATACACATGATCCAGGTTAAAATTTTTGTCTATGGACGACGACGACAACGACGACACCGAGGGTATGCAATAGCTCTCCGGACATTCGCCCCGGCGAGCTAAAGATGAAGTTAAGGGAACAACCGTTTGATTCTGAGAGTGGGGTTGGCAAATTTGGTCGAGTCAGATTATTTAATTTCAGATCTTTGAATTTATTTCATTGATATCCTGGGGCAAATTGTTTATTTTCTTGGCATTTTTGTCTTCAATAAATATTTGTTAGAACTGTATTGTAAATATATACCATTAACAAAACACATGCTAATATAAAGTAAACTCAACATGCAAACATTAGTTTAATTGCAAATGTCTCTATATTGATAGTTTCTATAGTAAAGTGCATAGTGTGAAAAAGTGTTGCTGATTTGGATTCCTGACCGAATGATAATATTTTATTCCTGTTTTACTTACTTTGAACTATGTCATTTTAATGCAACCCCCCCCCCCACATTTCATTAATATTTTTGATATATTGATTTTTAACACTAAATTTTTGATATATTGATTATCAACTTTTTCTTTGCTATTTCCATACTGAATTTGAGGAAACTTGGTAAGTATTAAGCAAAGATGGTCCTGTACAATTTCCATTTTTAAAAGTTTTAAAGAAACTAAGACTTATGGCCATCTACAAACATTGTTCAGTATCATTTTGCAGTGTGTCCTGTCTTAGATGAACGATATAGGCCTACTTGGACCTCTTGTTACTTTTGTTATCATGTATGTTACAGTGGCCGATTTAGAGGGGGCGGGGCGCATTCCAGATTTGGGACCAAAAATGGCCGAGTAGTGTAATACACATGTAGGTCCCCCTTTTCGGAAATTCTGGATCCGCCACAGTTACATGAAGGTGTTTCATTTTAAAGTTATGTTTGTTTTTATTTTACATTGAATAAATGTGATAAAATCATTAGGCAAATGTCTTGTCGCACTGATTTGAATGAAACTGAAAAGGAATGAAACACTGTCAACAAATATGGCCTCCATGAATTTTGAAAAGCACATAATTTGAATTGAACATCGACTTTGCACACGTGCTTAGGCGAGAGATGAGGCGAATTAAAAAAAAGACCCATTTAAGCTACTCGTTTTAACATATGGGTGTGTGTCATGTTCTAATTTCTGAATTTACTTGGGGGGGGGGGTTGCTAAATACAAAAAATTAGAACATGACAACCACCCCCAAGTAAATTAAAAAATTAGAACATGACATGAATGAGGGGCGGACGACACGAGAGTGAGTTGGGGAAGAAGGTTGGAAATTGGCAGCACGGGGACGTGAAGGACATTATTCAATAGCCTGAAGAGAAAATCTCCCAGAAAGCATGATGGAACCCTCGCCCTTGTCCGCCCCTCAAAATAGACATGCAAATATATTTTTGAAAAGGCAACAATTCTGTTAAGTTTTGTTGAACATAATGAATAGCACAATTCCTCCAATACTATAATATCCGCTGAAATGCGAGTCATACAGTTAAACTACAACATAATATAATATAGGGAGCAACCAGGCAAACGAAGCGAGCCAGGAAAAGTCAACATGTTTTCTATAGTACATTCAGCTTTATATCTGCATGATGCTAGCAGTCAGGATATTTATTTTCGTTTCAGTCAAAGCCCGCCCTCGAATGAAATGGTCTCCCCTTATGTAACGCGATTCCGGGTTTTAATCTCTTTACATCTGATTTCAATGTTTTATCGTAATTACAGATGAATAGTTTATATACAATGTAGAGCTATAGTGTATATTAGTGTATATTTCATGTAACGCCCCCATTTTCCTCTTTCCACAACGACATGAATTTCGCTCCGCTCCACTCATATAGACCTATGCAAAGGTGCATGTGTTATAGTTATATATACGTCCTTGCCTACAAAATAAATAAATAAATAAAAATGAAGAGAAATATACTCGGTTTATCTTCACCAGTTTCTGTCGCCGTCCACAAAAAGGTCCCTGCGGTAGATAACAAGCTGACCGGTATGGGATAATTATAGTTGGATGTGGTTGGGTATACACTCTACAATTCTGACATGATGCTGCCATTTCTATCATACTGCTCTCATCAATGTACTGTTCATATGATATTGATATGTCCACCTCGATATTTGTTTATTTATTGCATTGTATTATACATGTATCTGAGGCATAAAGAAATAAATGAACCTGAATCCTTATCTGTTAATAAACAAGCAAGATGTGTGTACGAGACAGTTAGTGGTCACTCAGTAGCAAAGAGCAATTTTATCGTTCTCGAAATTGTTATTGCGACTGTTGGCTTATGAAATCAGTATTTGCCATCAAATTAATATTGCTTTTGTGAAAAAAAATTAAATATATATATATATATAAAGCACAAATAGAATCAGTAAAACACCTAGGAGTACTATGGACCTTGGATCTCCGAAGAAATACCTGTAGAAAATAAAGACAAATTAGACAAACATATAAAGCACAAAGACACTACATCTAACTTATATTCGTTCCCCGTCTGGGACTCGAACCCACGACCTATGGTGCCGAATCACCTAGTTGTCATGCATCCGACCCTCTAACCGACTTAGCTACCCGAGCTCCATATTTTTTTCAATAGTGATATTCTCTTTTGTAAACGAGAAATATCACTATTAATTACACAGCGCAGTTGAGGTATATGACCATAATTTGCATATAAGATGTATCATTATTCTATGTATGTATTGAAAGTAAGGAGATTTCAGCAAGTCTATATATTTTTAAAAATCTTGTTTAAAACAGAGAAAATTTAGATCATATTGAACATTGTTTATTGAATGTGCTACAAAGGTATGGAACAATATGTTTATATCTATATGCTGTATGGCATCTCCCTCATGTATGGTACTGTCCTTAGACTGAATATTGTTAGGTCATTTTGGTAATTTGTTTACTCTTCAAAGATTATGCAGTGAATTGATATATGTATTTTTTCAAATCATTCAAAATGAAAGATATCTGAAGTAAACAAAGAAGTACCGAAGAATTAACGATATCTCGAAGTCCATGGACTAAAAGACAATATCGTGTACAATGTCATATGCAGACAGATGCGAACCCCAATTAAACTGAGGTGAGATCAGGTGTCCGAGAGGAGTAATCATCCCTTGTGAGGTGAGATCAGGTGCCCGAGAGGAGTAAGCATCCCCTGGCTGTAGGAAACACTCATCGCAATAGTC
Organism: Pteria penguin; assembly: GCA_035048485.1. NCBI lineage: Eukaryota > Metazoa > Mollusca > Bivalvia > Pterioida > Pteriidae > Pteria > Pteria penguin. Next base: position 15,025,799 of record CM068580.1, read on the forward strand.
CTGCAACAACTATTCAAGTTCAGGGAGTAGTAATATATACATGTATAAGTATGTATGACCACATGTGGGAAACAAAGATACTAAATCAAATCATCTTATTCACGGTATGAAATGTTGTTGAAATGAAATTCCGGTGTCGGAAATGCACGTGAACGAATGTCTACATGTATACATGTAATGTCAAATAAGGTATAATTAAAAAGTTCAAGATGGTTAGTTTGTATGATCAGTCCCAAAATTTTGGTTAACATTCTTGAAAGCGGGTTCCCTATATCGATCATAGAACTTCAACAGGGACAATTTCAAAGTTTCTCAATATATCTTTGTGAGAGTAGTTTCTTGGCAAGAAGGCTCGCTCTAAGGACAAAATATTCGTATATAAAACATGGCATAATTGTTATATGAAGATGCCATATGCAGGAGAGGAAAGTATGTTGCTACTCAAGAAAGGGAAGTTAGTAATAATGAAATTGAAATCGTCACGTTTGTCATAAAGAGAGGTAGCTAGCGAACCATCATCACTAATTGATAGGAGTGTATCAAGGTATGAAGCAGAAGATGCGCTCTCAAATGTATCTTTTTCCTTGAGTTCCTTTGGATATAAAATGTTGAGGGGATCTTTAAATACAGGATGGATTGTTAAGTGACAAAACGTCATCAATGTATCTGTTATTAAATCCGAACCGAGGATGATCATTTGGATGATCTCTTTTTGTGTATAATTGTTGCTGGAATTAGACATTTCCTTTACAAAATATGTATCGTTATGACTTAAAACGAGATACTTATACTCGCGAGTTTCCTTCTTGTTAAAGACGGCGTTTTGAATAGTTGATGTTATTCTGTTCTTCAGGTTTTGATGAGGAATGGTAGTGTAGAGTTGAAAAGTCACAAGACTTGATGCTTGATACTTGATTATTAAAACAAGGAGGATTTATGTGCTCTAGAAGTTCCTTGGATTTCTTTAAGATCCGCATCTCTGAAGACTATGTTTGGCCATGTTTGAATTTTCTTCAGTAATGTAGAAAAAGGCTTAGTGGAAGATCCAGCTATAAATCGATGCCTATATGGAGTTTTATGCATCTTTGGAATAAAAAACAAAACAAAACAAAAAAAAGGTAGCTCTAGACCAGATTCATTTATAGTAATGCCAAATGTACTGAGAACTGACTTGTAGTTATCCAGTACCTCTTAAGGATTTGTAATTGTGTAGGTAGGATTACCATGCGCTGAATGAAGACCAGTTTCTACTACAAGGCAGTTAATATAATGTGCCTTACATACGAACTTGTGATAAAATGTTTGCTGTCTTGTCATCAGGAACAATGATGGCATTTTCGTGACGTCGGAAAGGTTATCTAACGACGTTTGAGGAAGGAAATATAGACTTGTGTTTGTTGTTAAAGAAATAAGTGTCTTCGATTTTTTTTTCATTAGCAACCTACTGATTGAATCAGCCATTCAGAAAGAGTGTCTAATTCAACCTTCTTTCTCTTAGCCCAGCGTCTGGCATATTCTTCACATGAGTTCATAATGATATAAAAATTTTGACGCCATATGAATGACTGTGGCTCTCTATATCTGAAGATAATTATATTAATACGGATGCTCTGATTTGGATGAGACATTTGAACTACTGATGTGGTAGATAAAAAGCTGACCGGTAGGGGATAATTATTGCCCTCTTAATAATTGACGTGATATTTTTGAACTGCTATTATGGAGCAAAATATTTATTATATGTATAAACAGGAAATTATGTCTTCTTTAGGCAGTATATTTCGCGTTCAGTTATATCAGAATATAGTGGATATTTCGAAATTCAGCACTATCTAACAAAATCTTTAGACGATATTCATAAAAAGGACATAGGAAAATTAAGACTCGTCTCACTATCTGAATATAGAATCAGTCTGGGAACATTGTTCACAGATTATTGAAATGGAATAATGAAAATTCAATTATTATTGATGCCCAGTTCGGTTTAGACCAGATTTTTCTACTGTTAATGCATTATTTGTATTACAATCACTTATAAACAAAGGAGGAGGTAGGAAGATTTTACTGCTGTTTCGTAGACTACAGAAAATCGTTTGATTTAGTTGATAGAAGTAAATCATGGGTAAAAATAATCAAAGAAGGCGTGCAAGGGAAAATGCTTAGAATTGTTAAATCTCTGTATAACAATGTCAAAACATGGGTAAAATACAATGGATTCCTTTCTGAATATTTTGAAAATTCTGTTGGTATATTTCAGGGTGAGGTTTTTTTATCAGCGATTTTATACGCATTATATATCAACGATTGTGAAATGCATTTTATTGGAAATAATTGTCCTTCTGTTGAAATTAACCTTATCAATATATTTTTACTTATGTACGCTGACAATACTGTGCTACTAGCCGACTCCCCGTAAGCTTTACAGGAACTTTTAAATTCCCTTCACTTGTACTGTAATGAATGGAAATTAACTGTTAACATAGATAAGACTAAAATTGTTGTCTTTAGAAATGAGGGTAGTATTAAAAAAGAAAGAAGATTGGTTCTATAATGGGGAAAGATTCAAGTTGTTAATGAATTCAGTTATTTAGGAGCTCTTCAAAATTACAATGAAAAATTTAACGTCACCCAAAAGCACCTAGCAGACTTGGGGAGAAAGGCTATGTTTGAAATGTTTAGTAAAATGAAGCATTATCATTATCTATTTAAATGTCGAAACTAAACGCTCTTTATTTGACACATATGTAAATAGTATTTCATGTTACGAATGTGAAACCTGGGGCCTTCATAAAGCTCCAGACACTGAGAGTGTACATACGTTGTTTTGTAGAAATGTTTTATGTGTGGAGAAATGTACACATAGTAAACTGGTATATTTTGAAGTAGGTAGGCTTCCACTTCTCGCAAATAGAAAATTAAGAATTCTGAAATAGTGGTTAGATTTTTAAACATTCAAATAACTGCATCTTGAAGAACTGTTTCGATCAAATGATTTTGGAAAACGTGGATAAGTTGATTTCATCAAATATAAAAAAGTGAATGAGACAAATTGGGACTCGCATACCTATGGGACATCACGGATGATAGAAAACTTATCTTCAAAATCATTGAACATAGAGTCAAAGATGTATATAAAAGAAATGATGTCAGAAATTAGTAACGCCCAAGAGAAATATACCAGCATCTAGCTGATAATTTCTGTCTTCAGTATAACTTAATCAAACCAATTGTGTATAGTGAACATATTCCACGTTTCCGTTTGGCGTCCCATAACTTTAATATCGAGAATGAGATAAATAAGACGTAATAGAATATGTACTTTATGCAACTCTAATGAAATTGATGACGAGTTCCACTGTATATTAAAATGCCGTTTTTATCATCATCTTCATATTTATATATATAACTACTAAAACTACATAAAAGTCCATATAAATCACGTTTTATATCTAATTCTAGCCACTGCTCTACTACGGTACTATCGAAACATATTACGTCTGCTCTAACTGCTATAAAAGATCATATTATCAAATATTGTGATGTCGCATTTCATAATAGTAATATCAATTACTTTTGGTCGATTAAAAATTCTCATGAAGTTAAAGACAAACTTCTTTCGCTAAATTTCAAAGCGACTCAAATTTCTACATTTGATTTTTCTACACTTTATACATCTCTGCCTCATGATTTGATTAAAAGCAAGTTGCTGTCTCTTATACAATGGTGTTTTCACAGAGAATCCAAAACGTACATATGTACTTCCAATAACTCTGGATTCTTTTCCAACAAACAATATACTTCATATAAATACTGGGCTTGCAAGGAATTATGTAAAGCACTAGATTTTCTCATGAATAATATTTTTGTGCAGTTTGATGGCAAGATATATCAACAAATAGTTGGGATTCCTATGGGTACTAACTGCGCGCCTCTGATAGCAGATTTATTTATTTATTGTTATGAGAGGGATTTTATGGTTTCTATTCAAAAATCAAAACGTTTTGACCTCATTGACAAATTTAATTATACTTGCAGATATCTGGATGACATTTTGGTTATCGACAACCCTGAATTCGAACAATTTATATCAGAAATATATCCACCAGAGCTCACATAGAATAAAGCTAATACTTGAGATAAATCTACACCTTTCTTAGATTTAAACATCAAAATTATCAACAACCTAATATATACTAATATTTATGATAAACGCGAGGATTTTGGATTTCCTATTGTAAATTTCCCTTACTTGGATGGCGATGTCCCTCGACTCCCATCATATGGTATCTATATATATCTCAATTAGTTCGATTTGTCAGAGGCTGCACCGATGTTTTGGACTTTCATAAACGAAATTTACAAATTACTACTAAACTTTTAACTCAGGGTTACAGATATCACAAGCTAAGAAAAACATTCGGGAAATTCTTCAGATCTTATTCAGAACTTCTATCTAAATTTAGAAATATTTCTTTTCAACAGTATGTATCCAATGGAATTTCCCATCCTAATTTTTACGGTGATCTCGTATATAAACTAAGGAAAGTAAAAGGCTCCGATAACATTATTTTATCATGTAATAAAATAGTCAAACGTCTCCTAAATAGACAATATGATATTGAGATCATCAAAAAGACTATAGGTCTTGTATTTGGCCCCTCTACAGCCTTATGCAGACTTTTACTTGAACGTTGCACGCTGACTAACAGGGCGGTGGGGACTATATGACGGGCCTTGTCCAAACCTCTTTCAGAGGAGACATGGTCCTGAACCTCGTCCCCTCTGACTGTTAGTCGGGACTCCTACAGATCTAGGGTCTGAGCTATCTTTCAGACTGGCAGAGCACGGTTTATCATGTTGATGTCGCATATATTTTTATACCATCATGTGTTTGACAATACCTTACGTGTTTATATTTTTATGACCTCTCAATATGCGATACCTGTTGACCCGTGTTCTTTACATGGAGGATTATTTATAAATTTTTAAATGTACGTCTTTTGATTGTTCTGCTGTTACGGTGAGTGGGAAGGTGGGCCCGTAAACCGGTTAACCACACCATTTGTTTGGCTTTTGTCAAATTAAATGACCGTCCTAAGTCGGTATCGTAATTGCACTACAATCAAATATTTTTGTAATGTGTTAAATGTTCTATTATATTATTTATAATCATGTATTGTATAGCTCCATGGTGACTTCTGCCACATAAGTGAGCCGGTAACTCCTCTTTTTTCCTACTACTACAGACGAAGCAGTCTTTTCAAATTGGCACAGCTGCTAAGTGTACACAATGTTAAGACTTAAATAACCTGGGAAAGGTTTTGCAAAAACCGTCACTACGAAGAAATCAATATGATTAAAATTAATGTTACAGCGATTTCTGACAGTGTGATACAATGTTTTAGTTTACTCCATGTTTTGACTACATTTTTTGTAATTATTTACAACCCTCTAATTTGATAAATGCATACTAGTAAGGTAAAAAAAAGGACCGAAGGGTAAACCATATCTCATAGTCCATGGAATAAAAAAACAATACCGTGTATAGTATCATATTCAGACAAATGCGAACCCCAATAAAATCGAGGTGAGACCAGGTGCCCGGGAGGAGTATGCGTCCCCTGGTTGCAAGAAACACCTGTCGCAAAAGTCCTGCAACAACCTTTCAAGTCAAGGAGGTAAATACATAAATATACACGCACGAACACACAAAGGAGACAAGAACACGAAATCAAATTTTCCCATTCAATGCAAGAAATGTTGCCTGACTGAAATTGTTTATACGCGGTTTAGGAAAATACATAGAGATAGCATTTAGAAGAGGAAATGTCAACCTATACAATTCTGATATGATTCATCCATCGGATATAATATTTATGTAATTTAATTGCCATTATTCCCGTTCTCATCAATGTTTAAATGTAATATTTATATGAAACTGTTATGTCCATCTTGATATTCTGTTTTTGTTGCACTGTATATCTATCTAATCATAAAGAAATAAATAAATCTGAATCCAAATCTTTTAATAAACAACTAGGGTGTATGTACGAGAGTGTGAGTGGTCACTCAGTAGTGAAAACAATTTCATCCCTCTCGAAAAATTTGCAGTTGTTGGCTTATAAACTCAATATTTGCCAATATATGATCGTTATTTTGTGCAAAAACAATATATATTAGTTTGTTAAGTGACTATAAAGAGAAAATGCGGAGTAAAACTAAACACAAGAAAAACAATGGTAGCACTTGTATTGAGAGAATTTCACTACGTATAGATGAAGAGCAAAGTATTGAACAAATCATTGCTGTGATCGTGGAAGGAAACAATGTGTTGCATGAAACTGTTACGAATTAAAATGGCGTTAAAACACCAAGAGTACAGATTACATCGGAAATAAGGACAAAACTTTATCAGCTACAGAGAAAACAAACAGCAATCAACGAAAGCAGGACAGTATTACTAGTACATTGAATAAACTGGTTAGGATACAGAATAAACTGTCAAAGCTTGAAAGGTCTGTTTACGTATTGCGAAAGAGAAGAAAATACAGAGAAAAAGAATCCGAAAATATAGAAGTCCTTTGATTTTTATCAGGGAAATATGCCATTGAAACAAAGAAATTGAGTGAAAGTGTGCAAAAAAAAAAAAAAAAATAATAAATGAGAACAGGAGAACTATATCAAGTATATGCAGAATAATTAAGTTATAATGAAAAATGTACCGGCTGACATTTTTAAGGTAAACTCAGAGCTTTGTATTATACCACCTCAAGTAAAATCAAACATTACGCCATGACTTTCGGTTGGTACAGAAGCACTTAAAACTGGGTTTGAGATTAACCTCGGAAACTAATAGTCCATTAGAATTATTTAACATCATTTTTAATATTGAGACTGCGTTACCATTACACCAAATACTTGGTATATGTCCTAAGTATAAATCAGCATCAAATTGGATTCAAAATGCCCTGATGTTTTTAAAATTTACATTAGGTAAATAATCATTCAAAGTGACTTGTTCATTTTCAACTTTTTTTTTCAATTCTTCCCGGGCACCTGGTCTCATCTTAATCTAATTTGGTTCGCATTTGTCTGAATATGACACTATACACGATGTTGTCCTTTTATTCCATGGATTACGAGATATGGTTAATCCTTCGGTACTTCTTCGTTGTTTACTTTCAGAACATTATATGTTTCATCACATGAAATGTGATAATTCATCTCTAGAATACAATTATTCATTACCAAATAAAAATCATCACCGTTATTACCCGTCCCTTCATTTAATGGTTTGAAATGCTCTATAAGCTTCAGATTACCTATGAAAAAATTAGAAAAAGTAGATTTTCCTCCGAAAATATTTGTAATAAACAAAACCTTAACCTGGTTCTCTTGTACAATAAATACCTGAATTATATCTAGAGATTAAATTATTTTTATCATTCAATAACACTTCATGGTTAAAATGAAAGAGATTTAATTAATTAATTAATTAATTAATTAATTAAATATCCTAAGTGTAGGACCTGTGTATAAATTACGACATTCGACGGCAAACCATGGTTTATTTAAATTCTCAGTATCTTTTTGAGATGAAATTGACTCCTGTGTCCAGTAAGGATTAAAGCTATCGTTCAGAAATCTTGGTTAAGTTTACCTTTATTAAAACCATGTGCATTATTTTAATATTTCGAAAACTATTACTGTGTTCTTGATCAAGATCATTCAATGAACTCTGATACATGAAAATATACATATATTTTCAATGGATATAGCACACTTAAGAACTCTTCCTTATCCACACATATCCTCATTTTATCAGTTTTAATAGCTTAGTGTTGAGCTTGTACATGTTTGTTTGTTTGTTCATTTAGTCTAAAGCAAATACAGCTTATTGACAATATACAGGATATGAATATTATATAAAATAATATAATAAATAAATACAAGGTCAGTTCGAGAAAGTGTTGTTATACATTAATTTTTCAGATCTCAAAGCAGCAGTTTTAATATATTTACCCAAGTTACATAGTTCTTTGACATTTTGTGTAGACAATAATTGAGTTAATTTAAAGACAGAGGGTCTAATATAGTAATACTTTTTCAAAAATATTATTCTTAAATGACTGTAACGAGGACATTTTAAGAAAAAATGAAATTCGTCCTCAATATCTAAAGTGCCTAAAGGGCATAAACGTTTTTCTAAAGGAATACTTTTATATCTACCAGTCTCAATAGGCAAACAGTGTGAAGAGAGTCTTAATTTACATATAAGCTTTTTGTATTGCATAGGAATTCTTTTTGTTAAATATGATTGCAAAGTAAAGGTATCAATTAGATGTTTGTAAATAGAACACTGTAAGGAACTGTTCACATCATAAAGAATAGTCTGTTTATAATGATAAAAAATACGTTGCTTAGCAACAGCATGTATATACTCAGTCTTTAACCAACATTGGTTTAACCACAAATCCAATAATCCAACATTTGACAAAATATCTTTCACATTAGCTACCCAATTTTTGCAGTTGTGATTATTATTCAATTCATTACACATGAAGTCAAAGCATGTTTTAAAAATACAGTTTTTGTTGACAAAAGTTTCAGCCAATATTTCAATATACGTAATTTTCTCACAAATTGCATAGGTAATCTCCCCAATTCACAATATATGACTGCATTGGGAGTAGATCGTTTGACTCCAAGTATACTTTTACAAAAATTTATATGACTTTTTCTATATCTGGAGCAGAATGGGCTTCCCAAATTTCACTGCCATAGTTAGCAACATTTCCAACATAAGTATCAAATAAAGACAGAAGTGTAATAAAATTCAAATTCATATTGTAGTATTTGCGTTTAAGAGAGAATAGTGCTTTTCTGCATTGAAAAGATAATTGCTTTTGGGTGAGGTTAAATTTATCGTTAAAATTCAAAATGAGACCAAGATAACAAAACGTATCAACTACTTCAATTTGCTCATTCATGTAATACCATGTGTCATCTGGTCGTAAAATACCGCCGTTCCTCAAAACAAAAATTATAGTCCATTTTTCAGTGTAATTTTGCAATGAATTCAAGTTGTAAATCAGAAGCCGACTGGGCTAACATAACCATATCATCGGCATATATTAATAAAAAGAGAGATAACTCTTGGATTTCCCTTACTCAAAAATTCATTCTCGCAGTCATTGACATATAAATAAACAAGAGGCCCAAGTGGGCCTATATCGCTCACCTGAGTACCTAGATGATCAGTCATGCATGAAGGAAGAATTCATTTATTTTTGCATTAATACGACTAAGTCAACACAGATGTTGAAAATATGTCAAATTTTATTTCAGGCTAGAATAAAAAACAACACTTTTTTGCACATCCATTCAGGTGATTTTGATATTAAGCATTTCCTTTGTCTCTGCAAGAAGTCATTCAGGGCAACAAGTTAGTCATTTTCTTTAGGTGGGGCCTTTTGTTGACTGATTTCAAGTCTGGGTCATGAACAACAATTGTTTCAAATATTGTCCAGATCTAACTTAAAATTGCCTAATTTCATATGTTGAGTGCTGAAAAACATCTAAAAACTTATTTAGATGTGTAAAGAAATGAAAAAAAAATTTTTGACCACAGCTGGATTTGAACCGCTACTCTCCATATTTCAATAACCAAGTAGTATATGTACCATTGTGAGAACTGCTTTTTAGACATGGTGGTATTATCTGTTAACCAATTTGGATGAAATTTACCAAATTGATAGAGGACCTTTAGTACTTCATGTATTCCATGTTTCATTAAAATCTTTCATGTGGTATAACAGCAGAAGTGAAAAATGTGATTGAATTGTTCCTATACACCCTCATTTGGAAGTCTTAAAAAATTCATAGAAAATCCAAAAATTGAGATATTGACAAAATTCTTTCAAAGTAACAATCCTTACCATAATTATGATCACAATAGTCCATAAGAAATCATCATTATCAATTAACTAGGAAATATGACACTTTTTTCTGCATTGAATCACCAAGTCCAAAGAAATGTTGAAAAAAAATTATAAAATTTGATTTTGGAAGGGAACCAAAATGACAATACGTCTTCACTCATCCCTTTAGATCATTTCTATGCATTCTGTTTGTCTCTGTATACAGCCCGTATGAAAAAGAATATTGTTAAAGGAGGGAACTCTTTTGTGACATACTTTTGATTATGGTGGCGCCACCTGTAAAGAGGTCTGGACAAAAACAACAGAATTTGAAGAGGATCATAAGTGACTTATTTCTACTAAGATTTATTAAAATTCTTTAAACAGTTTTGTAGAAAAAGTTGAAAATGTGAAAAATGGCCACCCCCCCCCCCTTTTTTTTGGAAGTCTTAAATGTAAAATTCCTAATTTCATATGTTGAGTGTTGAGAAACATCTAAAAACTTATTTAGATGTGTAAAAAAAAAAAAAAAATTTTGACCACAGCTGGATTTGAACCGCTACTCTCCATATTTCAATTACCAAGTATTATATGTACCATTGTGAGACCTACTTTTTAGACATGGTGGCATTATCTGTTAACCAATTTGGATGAAATTTACTAAATTGATAGAGGACTTTTAGTACTTCATGTATTCCATGTTTCATTAAAATCTTTCATGTGGTTTTGTAGAAAAAGTTGAAAATGTGAAAAATGGCCAACCCCCCCCCCCCCCCCTTTTTTTTGGAAGTCTTAAAAAATTCATAAAAAATCCAAAAATTGAGATAATGACAAAATTCTTTCACAATAATATTCCTTACCACAATTATGATCAAAATAGTCATTAAGAAATCATCAATATCAATTAACTGAAAAACATGACATTTTTCTTCATTGAAATGACTAAGTCCAGAAACACGTCAAAAAAGCATAAATTTTTATTTGACGGATCTTAACCCCGAACACAATTTTTAAAAACCCATCTTTATAGATTGTTGAAATGCAATTAGTTTCCCCATTTATATACTGGTTCTGGAGAAGAAGATGTTTGAAGAGGGGTACCCTTTTGGGCACTTTTGGTCCCGCCCTGGATCCACCCCTGAGGGAATCTGGATCCCGAACACAATTTTAGTAGGGGACCTTGAGTACATCATTTACACAAAGTTTGATCCAAATCTGCAATGTGGTTCCAGAGAAGAAGTCGAAAATGTGAAAAAGTTAACGATGGACGACGACGACGACGACGACGGACGACGGACGACGGACGGCACACTATGACTATAGCTCACTTGAGCCTTTGGCTCAGATGAGCTAAAAAGGAGTGGAGAAATTATCTTCCCTAGTAGAACGCCAAGATTATTAACAAAGAAATCTGATAAATTCCCTGCCAAAAGAATACATGACTTGATATTATTATACAATGAACGTAAAACTATTAAAGGTTTGCCCCTTATTCCCAAAAACGAAATTTTCTTCCACAGCTTCACTCTATCTACAGTATCGAACGCACATTTAAAATCAACAAAATACAATCTCTGTTTCTTATATTATTTATATTCATGTATTGTATAGCTCCATGGTGACTTCTGCCACACAACTGAGCCAGTAACTCTTCTTTTTTCTTTGAAAGATACTTATTAATAATAGTTTGTAGAGCAAAAACAGCATCAGTAGTACCTAAGGAAGATCTAAAACCAAACTGTGCATCAGTAATGACGTCATTATCTTCTGACCAAAACATGAGCCTTTTATTCAATATTGAGGTAAAAAGTTATTGAAACAGCTTACCAAACTAATACCGCGGTAATTTGTCGGGTCTGTAGTAACCCCCTTTTTGTATATTGGTACAATAAGTGATGTTTATAATATCTTGGGGAAATATCCAGTAGAAAATATGGCGTTGAATATGGTATGTAAAAATGGTAAGAGGAATTCTTTAAAAACGATGAAGTACTCATTTATGATGCAATCTTGTCCGTGACTCTTACCGGACTTTAACCCCTTGATGGCATCTTCAATTTCTTTTAAGCTTATTTCTTTCTCAAGTTCTTCAAAACTAATACTATTATCGATAATACCCAAATTATCTTGAGGCTCATGATTAGCATCAGAACAAAGATATTTAAAATGATCGTGCAAGTCTTCTAAAGAAATGTTAAAGGAGCATAGTCCGATTGAAGTCGGGAAAAGTATAAAAAAATGTAAACGGATTTCTTAAACGGCGATCGATTGCCAGTATATTATCTAAGATGTGTATAACGTATCGTTACCAAAGTCGATGTCGTTAACGAGATATGCCCGTTTTAAATTTGCAACATAACAAGCCAACTCCTTTGAATATTGATGATGTCAGTCAGAGGAAATCACGTGACAATGAAAGTCGAGCTTTACCCGATTCTAACATTTGTTCCAATTTTCTGTTTTGGCCACAGAGTTTGTGTATAGTTATTTTCTATCACACTTTTGCTTTTATCGTGCTCGTATTTCTCCATGTGAACCATTTTTGTTGTTTTCTACAGTGAATATCCGCGCACGCGCATGATTGTGGGCGGAGCATCGCCTAATTTGGGGAATTGATACCAGCCGAATTTAATTCGACTCAATTACCTTTATTCTACGAAAACATTGAGGGATTTTAGTTTTAAATTTTGCAATTAACACAAAGTTTATAATTTATGTAATACAGGAAAAATAAGATATTGTCGTAATTCATCCTTTTCATGCTAAATTTTTCCAGTCTCGAACTATGTCCCTTTCACATTGTTTGTTTTATGTTTTGCAAACTTTGAGAAAAATAATTTAGGATTGCACTTGCGTATACTTTCTAACATATCACCTTCTTCATATAAGTATTTTCTTTTACATCTCTGTTCATGCACTTTGTATTTTCGTTTACTTGAAATCAAAAAGCAATGGTTGTCAACAGATTTGTCCTTATTAAAATTTCTCAATGCTTTACGATAACACTGTAAGTTTACACTCTTACACTAACCATATCCTGGTAATAGACTGTGATTGGATAAACTGTAAACTGCATTGACGTCATACAAACGAGAAAAATTCTCAAAATTTATCACTATAAATTCGACAGCGCAATTGAGGTATGTCACCAAATATAATTTATCATTATTTTATGTATATATTGAAATGATTAAGATTTTAACATGTCTATAGATTTTTAAAAATCTTGTAAAGATAATGATAAAGCCAAATGTATGCCGTCGACGGTGTATCAGATGCAGGAGTCATAAGAATGTCATTGTATCATTGTATATGCGAATACAATTATATACATTTTTCAATAGTTTAGGCACTAATGTCATTGTCGTAGTTAAATTGTTTAAGCACACGTGCCATTGTCATTGCTCAATCCTCTAGGTACAAGTGTCATTGTCATTGCTCAGTCCTTTAGGTACAAGTGTCATTGTCATTGATTTTCATGTATCTCGCTCCAGATTGTACTCATTGTCATGATTGTGGAAATGATATCAGTGTAAGAGATGAACGTTCATGCAGGTGTAAAAGAATTTCATTTACGTAGAATAATGAACATCTTCCAGATTTGAATAATGATATGTTAGCTAAGCAGCAAGAACTCAATATGCATTCGAAATATTGGAAATAATGCACATGGCAGTAATGAAATTATTTCTGAACTTAGGGAGCAACCATTTCATTTTAAGGGAGGGGGGGGGGGGGGGGGCAAGGAAGACTTTGCAAAAAAAAGTCCGGCTCAAATTTTGGGGGTAAAAATAATCCGACCCAAAGGGCCGGCAAAAGAAATAACAATAAATAAATTTAAAAAATAAAAAATATATAATCCGACTCTGAAATTGGGCAAAAAGAAAAAAAAAAATTCACGCCGGCGACGAAAGTCTTCGTGCCCCCCCCCCCATTAAAATCAAATGGTTTCTCCCTTAATCGACGTTTCTGTTAATCCGGATTGTACAAAGAAGTAAATTTCATCTAAAAAGATAATAATAAAGTAGATAAATCTTTATTCCAACCGAAAAAACAGTTGTTAATTATATAATATATGATATAATTATAATTACAAAACATAATAATAATAAACTATTATTATTCGCTGCATAAATGACTCTTCAAATAATAATGATGATGATGATGATGATGATGATGATGATGATGATGATGATGATGATGATGATGATAATGATGATGATGATAATAATAATGATGATGATAATGATAATAATAATAATAATGATGATGATGATGATGATGATGATGATGATGATGATGATGATGACGACGATGACGATGATGATGATGATGATGATGATGATGACAATAATAATAATAATAATAATAATAATGATGATGATGATGATAATGATGATAATAAAAATAATAATGATGATGATGATGATGATGATGATGACGATGATAATAAAAATAATGATAATGATGATGACGATAATAGTAAAATAATAATAACAATGATGATAATAATAGTAATCATATCATCATCATCATCATCTGGTTTTCGTTTAGGATTCAACAAACTAGAAAATGCATTGGGTTTAGAACTGGTTTCAAACTGGTTTATGAAACAAATGGAAAGCTTACGAAACTGAAACGTATTTCTTTGCAACAAATTCGCCCTTAGATTTACAAACGTTTGTAAATTAGTCTAAAACTAAGGAGTATCTCCCTCATGTTTTGATTTTAGACTGGTTCTTATGCTGTTTAAGGTCAGTTTGGTAAGTAATGTGCTCTACATAATATTTACACTTTGGATTCTCACATTGTGGCCTTGAGGACCACTGAAGTGACATAGGTTGTTGCAATGCCAATTTGGTGCACTAAATTGATATATAGTACTTATTTATGACGTTGGTGGTTATGGTAGGATAACCTTAGTAAGTTTTATTCCAAGAAATTGTACAAACCATTCAGAATTAAAGAGAACTGAAATGATCTAATAATTATTCCATTACTACGGGTACTCAGTTACATACTCTTAAAATATATTTATGTCTTCTGCATGTACAACCAAAACAATTGAGGGTTGTGAGAATAATAAACGTAGACGAGGCATTAAATCGTTATCTAATCTGGAATCTCTGCAGCCAAATCATGTTGGCTAGAAGAAATGGTCTCTTAGAAGTATATATATTATTTGATAAAATCTTTACTGTTGTTTTATTGAATATAAAAAAGCCTTTGATGTTTTAGAGTGAAATATTAAATATTAAAGCACGCAAACGTGTATTAATTTTGGTGCATCTTATGCACATTTGCCAACTAATATCTCTTCAGTGATGCTCAAGGCCGACAATTTGTTATTTTTCAGGCTAGTCTAGAGGGTTTGTGTGGAAATATTTTAAATGTTATTCGTTCATTATATTCCCATGTAAAATGTTTCTTTATTCAATCTGTCATTTTTTCTTCTTTCTTCTTATATATGCAAATGATACTGTAATATTAGCCACATCGGTAAATGAACTCCAAAGTGATATTGTGAGAAATGGAATTTACGGTAGATGTAGGAAAATAAGGCTGTAAAAAGGATAAATACTGAATAACGGTTCTATCAATATGTTGAAAAAAATTGTCCATAATTTCAATTATTTAGACCTTAGACCGAAATGTCTTTTTGAATCATATGTATTAAACACCAATCAATCAATCAATCAATCAATCAATCAATCAATCAATCAATCAATCAATCAACCATTCTTTATTTCCTTCATTACAGATGAACATATGAATTTGTTCTATGTAGTTTTTCAATTGATTTGTTCAATTGATAATAAATGAAACCTTGATAGACAACGAGATAAATACTATATCTGTTACCAGTGCCAAATTATCCTTGTCTGAAAATCGCACGTGCCTTTAACGAATATTATTACCCAATTTATTAAATAAATTACTATTACGTATTTTTGCTGCTAATTTCGTGATTTGTGCTTGGTGGTAACAGTTTGTGCAACCGGTTAACAGTATACAGTTATTTCATGGCAACTTTGGAAACAGTCAAATATTGTCCCGAGGGAGTGAGAAAGACTTGGGAAAGAGGCAACAGTTTCCCATGTCTTTCTTACTACTGAGGGACACTAGTTTGACTGTTTCCCAAGTAGATCTTAGATCTAGCTATGAAATAATTTGGTAGTGGAGAAGACCTTGGAAAGTGTTACCATCGGCCTCAGCCTCGGGTAACAGTTTCCTAGGTCTTCTCCACTACCTCGGGACAATAGTTTGACTGTTTCCCAAGTAGTCATGAAATGATTGTATATTAATGAAAAGCAAGCATGTGCGAGGTGACGTCACAAACATGAACAATAATGAGCTTTAACACAGAAATCCAGTTTGTTTAGTTTGTTTTGATTGATTGCGCAGGCGCGAACAAGCGATGTCAAAATTAATGCATTAATGCATTATTTTGGAGTCCAAAAAGTCTTTTTTAACTTAATTTTACTACAACATTGTTGGTTTTGAGTTATAAGTTTTGTATTTTAGAATAAGTTTAAGACTTTAGAAAAAAGAAAAATCGAAAATTGTATTTCTAAATGGCAAATCACCACTGAGCCAAGTGCCTCTTTTTAGATAACATTTTTTGGGGTTCTCGAAATAAAGCATAGATGTACGTGTATACTTTTGAAACACGTAGAGAGCAGTAAAACCCATGGTAGTAGTAACAACAACAGTAGTTGTTCTTGTAGAATACACACAAACACATAGTTGCCAAATTGTATTCATTATCATTTTCATCAACAACACAAGACAAACATCGCATTGGCCATTCAATTGATGGTGAACTTATTTCATATTGTTATTTATTTTCCAGTAACTAAGGATGTCGACAGATACTTTCATCATAATAGTTATCTTTTGTATTGGAGTGCTATGCTTAATTGGAGGTATAGGAAGTGGCTGTAGGTTATGGAATGCGCGGTGGTCCTGGAAAACCTTTAGTCAGTCGTCGAGTCTTCATGTTAATGTTTGTGTAGTAGGACTACTAGCTTGTGCTATAGTTTACCCCATGAAGGTGTTCGGGACCTTCGCAAGCTTCAGCAATGTAAAACTGGGAAACGCGTGGTGTACGATACTCCTGTTTCTAAAAGCTGTTTTCGATGACGAACTTGCTTGGACAATGGTCCTCATAGATGTTCACCTAGTTGTGGGGTTACGTCGTAAGGTAGGTTGGAGCGAGATCTTGGCTGCATGGTTGTTGGGCATCATTTCAGCTTTCAGTGCCCTGTCAATTGACCAGAATTTTATCGTATCGTACAATTACTGTATAGTTGAAGAGGTTAGCAATCGCGTAAAGTTCCTGTTATGGCCACTGCGAACAATACTCTATTTCACACACCTATTCGTGTCGGTATTTTGTCTAGTGACTAAAATAAGAAGACAAAAATCTCAACGCATTGTATCACCAACACATACAGCAAAAGCTGTACACATTTCCAGTGATTTAAGCCATAGGAACTATGTGACACATTCCAGATCGGTTGGGGAATCCTCTGGGTCTATCTTGTTTGACTCTTCGAATTCTTGTCCGGACGGAGTAGAATCAGAGTGTACAAGGCACTCGTTTCAAGCAGGATCACAGAATATGCCACTTAGGCGGCACACGGACTTTAACAAGAAGCACATGCTCCTTATCATGAATACATTAGATGGCAACAGGACGACAGATGCTGGTCATAAACGACGACATGCGTCGTGTTCTCTGATAAAAAGAAATGTGTGTAACACAAATGAATTGCTGTTTAGAGATATTCATTCTCCATGTGTTACACCACGCCATACATTTTTAACAATGCTCAAACGGAAGACCGCATCGGAATCCATATCCAGCATTGATCATGACGTCATCAGGACGTCGGCATCACTCTCTCTTAGAGAGAGTGTTACATCATCAAGTACTAAGAATAATTCAATGGGTCATCGATCGAAGAAATTTACAAAAAGAAATACAAAGCATAAAGTAAGTTCAAGTTCTACAAATAGCTGCCCCTCCAAGAATTTAAAGGTTATTAAAAGAAGAAGAAGAAGGGCACGGGGACATTTACTGAAACCGAACCTTCAGTCCGACCAAAATTCACTTTCATCCTTTGATAATGTGTTTACCTGGCTTCCGTATGAGAAGCGAGCTGAGGACGACAGATATGGTAACAGTATTCCGCTGACACTAAATCACAGTAACCGAACTCGTACAAAAATATCATCTGACATTGTCGTACTCGAAGAAGGTATAACAGTAAATGAGGTTGGAAGTGAACAAACCGTCAACGTAGAAAGTAAACATAAGAAGCTATTGTCCAATACACAGATCAAGCGACAAGTGTTGATTGTCGTCGTGTCGGTCATGTTTCCATTTCTTTCTTTGATTTTGGACGTTATCTCAGCTCAGATTTCCCACGTGTATGACGTTGTGTTGTATTTGAAACTGTGTCAAGATATTTTAACATGTATTATGTATACATTCTTATCATTTATTGTGTTTTATTAAATGGAATAAATATAACGAAAAGAAAATGAAAATATATTTGTTGTATGAATCCAGAATTTTACTACAACAATTGGTTTGAAATGAATGCAGCATTCGTTCAACGCATAATAGCGAATTATACGACTTGAATCTATGTGTACAACTATGTACATGTGTGAGTGAAGTGTATCTGTAGTGAAATACATAATTATTTCCCATTTATTATCTTTGGAACGTTTACAAAAAGAAAAGACTTTTTAGATCGTTAGTCTAATACATTTATTCCGCTTGTTTCTCTGCCTCGGTATCTGCAGGCGTGGAGGCTGTACGAGTCAGTGTGGATTTGATGTAACTCATCACATCCTCGTTTATATTTTGAGCTGTACTGAAGATCTTGTCAGCCGAGGAAGCATATACTGCCATTTCCCGATGATCATGGCCGTCCTGTATCTGTTGTAATAGCAATACTACCTCTAAAATAATAAAAAGGCCAGATTAAAATATGTGTTTGTTCCTCTAGGGGTCAGGTTTAAGGTAATAATTTTACACGAAATTTTATACTGCTTTTTTTGGTGAAATATGGCATGATAGCATTTTAGTCGTTGTGGGAGGAGTTTCGAGCAAAATCCATAAATAATTTACAAAAATCTCTAAAATGGGAGAAACCATGTGTAATGTACATATTTTTTAAATTCTTTGATTTCTAAACACACACCCTCTCACACATGCACGCACACACATGACAGATACCATAAACAATATATCTAATCAATTATCTTTTAGGCAAAAACGAACTTTTTCCTCTAAATCACTGAAAATTTGAAAATACTCGATATCATGTTATATACACCTATGTTTAGGTATGCTTATCTTAAAGCTTATGAAAATGCCATGAGCAGTTTTAGCACTTTGTTTGTTATGACACATGGGAGTGGGAGTGAGGCAATACTTTTCGATTTTAAGCTATAATCACTGAATCTGGAAAATTCGACAATTTTTGTGTTGCATTATTTCTAAATCTATCAATATACGAGGCATATTATAAAAGACAATTTTCAATGACATAAATAATCGTTTTCCATCAATCGTTTAGTAATTTTTGAGGGAAAATAATGACAAAAATAAATGACTGGAAAATCCCATAATTCATACATTGTAAATGTATAAATGTTTCTAAATCCATAGATATGTAACATATATAAAGCAATAATTTTGATATCGTAAACATTCATAACATCCATTGTCTAATTAAGTAACAAGGTTTGAGGTAGAAACCAACGTCCATGTGTACAATAATTAAGATATTCAGATGTCATATTACCTAAGGAAACCTAACTGCGTAGTTAACTATATATCAGGCAATATTCGTGATTCATATTACAATAATTCTATACTGTCTATGCTGTCAAAGGGGTATGCAACGTCGTGATGGAGCTTATACGTAAACAAACGGTACTTTGTAAAGTTAACTCCGGTCTTTGTTTTCTTTTGAACACTAAGCACTGATCAGCCAATTGAATAAATAATTGAATGAATGAGTGAGTGAATACAGCAGTAAACAATAAATAGATATATAGATGAATGAATAAATAAATAAATACCATGACGATATAATAACAACAAACCCGAAATGTTTTAATCACCTAAGTATTTTACAACAGAGAAAGTACTTTTACTAATAAAACACCATAATGCAATAATATCACAGTAACTTGCAACACTGTTGTACATGTATAAGCCATTTTTAGAAAGATGAGTTAGTTGTTCTTGTTTTTAAGACGGTTCCGGACATGGAAAAGTAGTGGAAAAAAGTTGTGCGGTGACTGTTTATTCAGTTTACTTTGAGATGTGGTCAGTCAAGTAGCAGTCATCTTTATATACCAATCGTAACAACTCGTCCATTTCCGTACGCAAATACTTTTGTAAAAAATGGTGACGGTGTTCCGATTACTTTATATACCTCATGGTGATAGGCAAAAATGATAGACTTCATATCAGGGGCAGATAAATTACCTTATTGAAATGGCTAAACTGTGTAGATTTTGAATGTCATGTTTACATTTTTGATGAACATATATACTTTTACCTGGAGATAGCTGTAAAGATCCTGGCTGGGAGTTACCCTCCAAGGACAGTAACTCTCCGTATAAATCGTTAGTGTGCTCTATATCCCATGTTAACGTTAACTGCAATGTCACTTTAATTCTCGGTTTGCCAAACACTTTCTGTGTAACAAAATAATGAAAAAACAATGAGTGAATCTAAGACTAAAAACCAGACAGATACGGTACTAACTTATTAAGTTCTAATACATTATAAAAATTAATTGACTTCCAATGAAGTTCAGTTCCAATTGCAAGCATTACTCTGAGAAAAAAATTCACCTGTTTCAAGTTCTTGGCCCCATCCTTCATATTTTTAGTTCCTTTCTTTAGCATATTCATGATTCTATTTTTTTCTAGTTTTCACTGCTTCAGACTGAGGCGCTATCTCGGCAATCTCAAACTTAAGTCTTGTTTGTTTAGAAACTAAACTGCTTATGTATTTACATTTATCTACATTAATGCGGAAGATTTACAATTAATCCTATTCTAGTTTCGGTAGGTAATGTGTTAGTATTCAGATTAAAGGTTTATACTTTTTTCCTCAAATATATGTAAAATATTAATAAACAGAAAAACACTATTCAAATTAAAAAGAAAAATAGAATGTGAAAATAATTTCATAGGTTGTAGGGACGAAGATATATCGCGAGAATTTTCGTGTAAACTCGACATTAGAGGAAAGAAAGCAAGGTTTTGACTATCACCGTTTGAATTCAGTGGTCTGCTATTCTGCACTCCCCGTGTTCTGATGTTGTAAATGACTCTATCTCCTAGTCTACACCCTATATTGTTTGAATAGAGGACGCCAATTCCTTGCGTTGTACTACATTTTCAGTGCCACATTTCTGGATGTCTATGATTGTTCCACATTGTACTATATTGTTAGTACCACATTTCTGGATGTCTATGATTGTTCCACATTGTACTATATTTTCAGTGCCACATTTCTGGATGTCTATGATTGTTCAACATTGTGCTATATTGTTAGTACCACATTTCTGGATGTCTATGATTGTTCAACATTGTACGATATTGTTAGTACCACATTTGAATGTCTATGATTGTTCAACATGATACGATGTTGTTAGTGCCACATTTCTGGATGTCTATGATTGTTCAACATTGTACTATATTTTCAGTGCCACATTTCTGGATGTCTATGATTGTTCCACATTGTACTATATTGTTAGTACCACATTTCTGGATGTCTATGATTGTTCCACATTGTACTATGTTTTCAGTGCCACATTTCTGGATGTCTATGATTGTTCCACATTGTACTATATTGTTAGTACCACATTTCTGGATGTCTATGATTGTTCCATATTGTACTATATTTTCAGTGCCACATTTCTGGATGTCTATGATTGTTCCACATTGTACTATATTGTTAGTACCACATTTCTGGATGTCTATGATTGTTCCACAGTGTACTATATTTTCAGTGCCACATTTCTGGATGTCTATGATTGTTCCACATTGTACTATATTGTTAGTACCACATTTCTGGATGTCTATGATTGTTCCACATTGTACTACATTGTTAGTGTCGCAGCTGACAAAAGCACAAGTTGTTATCGTAGTTTATATTATCCTCGAAAATAATTTTGCTTCAAGTTTCCTGCAACAAGGGTCAGAGTAAAATTGTTGCTTGATATTCACTCAAAACTGCCTGTTACTCATGAAACCCTTGTTTTAATAGTTCTCACATGCAAACTCATAAAAAAGGTATAGCATTTGTCAAGTTCTTTTGAATGATTAAAACACAACATGACTGATTTGTTCTAATGCAACCATTATTCTGCAACACAGAGTAAAAATAACTTCCTTAGAGGCCGGGATCCGGCGCCATAAACTGAGATTATACTTAAGTGAAATATTTCATTTTAATGTATTCCATTATCAAACGTTCAAATACATTGTCATGCGGAATGATTTAATTCTATTTATAGATTTATGGATAGAACAAAACTCAATAGATTCCAAATCCCAGTTACTAATTCATTGATGAACAGAAGAATATGAAATTACGACTTAAGTATATTCTCAGTTTATGGCATCGGAACCGGATTTTTTCAGGCCTGTGAGTAAAATAAACACTGCAATAGAAATGTTATACATACCCGGTAGACCTATAACCCAACAATGTTATCGACTAATAAATATTATACATAGACCTATAACCCAACAAAGCTATCGACTAATAAATATTATACATAGACCTATAACCCAACAAAGTTATCGACTAATAAATATTATACATAGAACTATAACCCAACAAAGCTATCGACTAATAAATATTATACATAGACCTATTACCCAACAAAGTTATCGACTAATAAATATTATACATAGACCTATTAGCCAACAAAGTTATCGACTAATAAATATTATACATAGACCTGACCTATTACCCAACAAAGTTATCGACTAATAAATATTATACATAGACCTATAACCCAACAAAGCTATCGACTAATAAATATTATACATAGACCTATTACCCAACAAAGTTATCGATTAATAAATATTATACATAGACCTATAACCCAGCAAAGCTATCGACTAATAAATATTATACATAGACCTATTACCCAACAAAGTTATCGACTAATAAATATTATACATAGACCTATAACCCAACAAAGTTGTCGACTAATAAATATTATACATAGACCTATTACCCAACAAAGTTATCGACTAATAAAAAGATTTGACGTGTAAATCAGTTCATTGGATGACCATAGAGTGGTAAAGCTCTTAACGTAGGCATAAATGTGGTCAACTTTTGATCGTTACCCTGGACAAAAGTATGGTCAACTGATGTACGTAGCTGTGGGCGTAAGTATGGTCAACTGATGATCGTTACCGTGGGCGTAAGTATGGTCAACTGATGATCGTTACCGTGGGCGTAAGTGTTGCCAAATGATGATCGTTACCGTGGGTGTAAGTGTGGTCAACTGATAACCGTTACCATGGGCGAAAGGATGGTCAACTGATGATCGTTACCATGGGCGTAAGTGTGGTCAACTGATGACCGTTACCATGGGCGAAAGTATGGTCAACTGATGATCGTTACCATGGGCGTAAGTGTGGTCAACTGATGATTGTTACCGTGGGCGTAAGTGTGGTCAACTGATGATCGTTACCGTGGGTGTAAGTGTGGTCAACTGATGATCGTTACCATGCGCGAAAGTGTGGTCAACTGATGATCGTTACCGTGGGCGTAAGTGTGGTCAACTGATGATCGTTACCATGGGCGTAAGTGTGGTCAACTGATGATCGTTACCGTGGGCGTAAGTGTGGTCAACTGATGATCGTTATCGTGGGTGTAAGTGTGGTCAACTGATGATCGTTACCATGGGCGTAAGTGTGGTCAACTGATGATCGTTACCGTGGGCGTAAGTGTGGTCAACTGATGATCGTTACCATGGGCGTAAGTGTGGTCAACTGATGATCGTTACCGTGGGCGTAAGTGTGGTCAACTGATGATCGTTACCGTGGGCGTAAGTGTGGTCAACTGATGATCGTTACCATGGGCGTAAGTGTGGTCAACTGATGATCGTTACCGTGGGCGTAAGTGTGGTCAACTGATGATCGTTACCGTGGGCGTAAGTGTGGTCAACTGATGATCGTTATCGTGGGTGTAAGTGTAGTCAAATGATGATTGTTACAGTGGGCGAAAGTGTGGGTCAACTGATGATCGTTACCTAGAGGTAAGTGTGGGTCAACTGATGATCGTTACCTAGGGGTAAGTGTGCGTCAACTGATGATCGTTACCTAAGGGTAAATGTAGTCTACTGATGATCGTTACCGTAGGCGTGTTGTCAAGTGATGATCGTTACTATAGGCGTAAGTAGGGTCAACTGATGCTCGTTACCGTGGGCGTAGGTGTGGTCAAATGATGATCGTAGCCTTGGGCGTAAGTGCGCTCAACTGATGATCGTTACCGTGGGTGAAAGTGTGGTCAAATGATGATTGCAGCCGTAGGCGTAAGCGTGGTCAACTGATGATCGTTAACGTGGACGAAAGCATGGTCACCTGATGATCTTTGCTGTTGGTGTGTAGTCAAAATATTGTTACCGTGAGCGTAAACGTAGCCAACTGATGATTGCAGCCGTGGGCGTAAGTGTGGTCAATTGATAATCGCAGCGTGAGCGTAAGTATGGTCAACTGATGATCGCTACCGTGGGCGTAAGTGGGGTCGATTGATGGTCATTGGCGTAGGTATTAACGTGGTCAACTGATGTTCATAAACTTTGGCGAAAGATAGTCAACTAATAATTGCTGAAATTACCATAAATGTGTTCTCCTTGTATTATCTGTTGTATACCAATCAAAATCAAAATAATTTGAATGATAAAATGTAAACAATAAAATGACATTTGATATCAAAATATAAAATCATTGACAAATAAAATCGAGGAATGAGAAACTGAGATTTTGTTAGTAAACAGAACGATATTGCTTTTATTCTGTTTCATATTTACGCTACTTTTGCCTAATTATCACATAGACATGTCATATTTCAAAATAAATATAGCTGTAGATAAAGATATTCTATCTCTGTTACTAAGGAAACGCATGGTTGCTGCCAAAAAGAGATAATGTCATTGCTTCATGGAATACATGTTTAATGCAAGCTTAAAGCTGTATACCCTATGTTCGCCAGTACAGTGCATATTATAGGTTAATTTATTCTAAATTGTTTTGATTATATATATAAGCCTAAAACATATTAAAAAAGTACCCTTGCAAATGTTGTGATCAAATTCGTCGTATTAAGTGAGATATGGCTATCTAAACCGCGATATTTGTAAACAGAATGTTTACAACCAACTTATCACGTGATCAAATTCGGAAGCCGCCGCTTAATGGACACTGATGGAGGGCGAGGTAAATAAACTTTATGACAAACTTTAAAAATCTGCATTCAAGTCTGCTAAAGTTAGTATTTACTGAAATCGTTTTCTTTTGGAGTCTCTCTTCATCGTATTTGTTTTCATTAAACTGCGCATGCGCGAAGTCACGTTATGGTTGTATTTATGGAATACCCACTTTATTTACGAAGTATTTTCTTTTTGTTTTGATATCTCCAAGGGTTTGAAGCAACAAAATATGTTATTAACGCAAAGTGAATAACTTCGGCCATACGAGAAAAATACAGTTTTTGTTTTACATGCCCAAATTTTTGAAATTATACCGAATTGTAGGGTATACAACTTTAAATGATTCTTGAAGTGATCCGATTTCAAACCGTATCATTGCGTAATACCGTGACGGAAGTTCGTGGTACTACGTACCTACATGTACAGCAACCAGTAGCAATGTACTACGGTGGCGATATATGTACCCATGACAACCAAAGGTGAAAACGAGTCTGACGGGAAGTGGAATTGCCTCTGGTGAGTGGCTTACTACACTCGCCAGAAGATCCCACAAATGGAGACGACACATATATATATATATATATATATATATATATATATATATATATATATATATATATATATATATATATATATATATATATATATATATATATATATATTTCATCATTGTACTCATGATATTAATGGGCGATGGATTACCCTGGACACATTTCCACCAAAATGCTCTACCGATTAGGTTACATTTTTTAAAATAACAAACTAATTATTTGAAACATCTTTAAAAGGCCCACCAATAACATTTCAACCTTCTTCGATGATCTTTTAAAAATTGGGAATCAGTGGACCACTCGGAAGAAAATAGAGCGGAATTATTTTCTTCTGATGAATTCATCAACGGGATTTCATCTGTTAAAATCGTTCGCACATTAGAGGAAAGCCGACCTGGAACTCAACGGGCACTATTGACATCGGAAAGTATTCAGTGAGTTTTGATATCATCTAATCACAGCCATAATTCTACGACCACTATCCGATCATCGGCACACAAGCCACCGAGCATTGCTGGGGCTCTCGGTCGATATTCTTTAAGCGACCAAATACGGGGAATCCAATAAATACACCTTCCAGAAATACAGTCAGCAAATATAAATACGTAATACAATGTATAAATATATATGTATTCCAATAAATAAATCTCCCAGAAATACAGTTCAGGGTATGCTACAACTGGATATCTGACTCGGACAACGATTCTAAGAAGGGAATCGTTTTGGTCCCCGTACGGTTATGATGATCGGAGTGGCATTCTTTGACATACACCAGTGTCCGGCTGATGCCCTTCCACAGCACACGGTCGGTAACATTTACGCAGTATATCAAGGCTCGAAACTAACTTTTTCAAGTATTAGCCTGGAGGACTGATTACAAGTGTTTGCATTTGACTAGAAACATTTTTGCAAAATTTGATATTTTAAATTTAAAACATACTGAGGCACACAGGCCTCCTCCATGAATGTTGGTATCCTGTGACGAACACTAGGGATCACTAACACCCAAAATATATCTTCTGTCTCAGCGTTTTCAGTCTTAAGAATCATGTGAGGATGTGATGTAGAAATTTGAGCCATATCATTTTGAGCGCCATATGCACGAATGTGAGTCGTAAATTCGAAATCAGTGGAAATTCGAACCGGCGATTACTGTCATTTGAACTTAAGCGACGGAATTTCGTGGGGTGTCGGCTCTTATTGAAATCCCTGTTAATCTCCAAAAACACATCAACGTTACACTGTAGCACCATCAAAGTACTCAATAATGATCTCTGTATAAACGCATTAGCGACTTAGACTCGATTATCTACCTTGAACTTGTGCTTTTCCATGAATATTACTAAAATGCCGTGAATTCGCCTTATTGATGAGTTTTCTCATAAAAAACCCCAGTATTATGTTGTACAATGAAACATTGATGATGAAAATTAAAAAGGGGATGCATTATTATTGTATTGAAACGGGGCGCATCTCAAATTATCTTTCATTTATTTTAGAGTAATGGGAAATCCCCATGAAAATAACACACAATTTGATAAAAAGTCAGCAATTGAGATTTTGATATTAATTTGCACCTCGGTAAGTAACTTCAAATTATGAAAATAAATGTAAAACATATATACCTTATAATTTTGTGCACCAGATGCGCATTTCGATGGTCGGAATTCTCAAATCATAAATATTTGAAGAGCAGTATTAAAACCCAAATGACCGAAAAAGTGAACCAAAGAATCAAGGGGGAGATAATAATTAGGTTTAGAGTGATTTGTATAATTTCATGACGGAAAATTTTAAGAATATATCTCATGTCAGTACAAAAGCACTGAAAACTAGACTTATGATGCCCTCGGGAATTATCTATCCACCAGCAGTGACACCGGCCTAGTAGTTATAATAAATGTAAAACATATACACCTTATAATTGTGTGCATCAGATGCGCATTTCGACAACTTATGTCTCTTCAGTGATGCTCGTGGCTGAATGGTCGGAATTATTTGAAGAGCAGTATTAAACCCAAATGACCGAAAAAGTGAACCGAAGAATCAATCTAAGGACAGAGCTATGCATGAGGGAGATACTGCTTAGGTTTAGAGTGATTTGTATAATTTCATGACGAAAAATTTTAAGTATATATCTCATGTCAGTACAAAAACACTGAAAACTAGACTTATGATGCCTCGGGGACTATCAGTCCACTAGCAGTGACACCGGTCTAGTGGTTATAATAAATGTAAAACATATATACCTTATAATTTTGTGAACCAGATGCGCATTTCGACAACTTATGTCTCTTCAGTGATGCTCGTGGCTGAATGGTCGGAATTCTCAAATCATAAATATTTGAAGAGCAGTATTAAAACCCAAATGACCGAAAAAGTGAACCGAAGAATCAATCTAAGGACAGAGCTATGCATGAGGGAGATACTGCTTAGGTTTAGAGTGATTTGTATAATTTCATGACGGAAAATTTTAAGTATATATCTCATGTCAGTACAAAAACACTGAAAACTAGACTTATGATGCCTCAGGGACTATCAGTCCACCAGCAGTGACACCGGTCTAGTGGTTATAATAAATGTAAAACATATATACCTTATAATTTTGTGAACCAGATGCACATTTCGACAACTTATGTCTCTTCAGTGATGCTCGTGGCTGAATGGTCGGAAAAACGAGTTTATCAATGGAAATAAAGAAGAGGAGTCATTTCAAAATAAAT
Source organism: Pteria penguin (assembly GCA_035048485.1). NCBI lineage: Eukaryota > Metazoa > Mollusca > Bivalvia > Pterioida > Pteriidae > Pteria > Pteria penguin. The sequence continues at coordinate 15,054,490 of CM068580.1, forward strand.
TTTGAGACAAATTTTTTAAAAATTTCTTGAAAAACAGATAATATATATATATATATATATATATATATTGTTTTATGCCCCACAAATATGTCATCAATATCATGTCCGTCAGATCTATGGGTAATAAGGAGGTGGGTCTGCAGTCTCCATCTATGAACGTGCATGGATAAAATCTTATCGTTATATTACATGCAAATTTTCTATATTATGAGAGAAATAAAAGGTCAATTACATTCCGCTCAGCTGCTTAGTTACATAACAGTAAAGTATGTAGAATAATATACCGTATAGTTTATTATAACCCCCCCCCCCCCGGAAAGAAAGTTTGGGAGTATATAGGAATTACCCTGTCTTTCTGTCCGTCTGTCCACCAAACCTTGTCCGGGCAATAACTTCTCACCCTGTGCACGGATTTCAATAATATTTTACAGAACTGTTGCTTAGGATCCAAGGGAGTGTCATGACTTAAAACCAAGGTCATAGTTCAAAGTCATAATAGACACAATAAGTAAAACCTTGTTGTCCATGACTTTAGGGTGTGGTATTACCTTGGACCAAGGTGATATCTACAATGCCAATATCACAGTGCATACAAAGCCTGAATTCTTGTCTGGGCCATAACTTTTTCCTGTTACGTTGCTGGAAGACTGTATTTTACACAATTGTTGTCCATGACCCAAGGATATGATTAATGAATCAAGGTCATATCTACAAGGTCAAGGTCAATACCTCAAAATGTACTTGTAAGTGGGACATCCATTACACTGATACCAGTGATGTATCTTAGGATGAATTATTGCATGTTTCAACTTTGTTGCTAAGTGAGGTATTTGTCCCGTTAGGACTACTCTAGTTTATCTAACGCAATATTGCTTATAGGTATACAAACAAATATACACATAAATTAGTTACATCAATGCCAAGTATATGAATGGTTCACAATATTATAGGTTATATTACAGGGCCGTAGGAACCAAGGGGGGGGGGGCCTGCCCCCTTTTTTGCCGGTCATAGGTTGTTGTCGAATTTACTAAATGGGTTCATTATATTATTACACTGATACTGCACACGTATAGTACCTTTCCCAGAGGATCATAAGTGAAAGGTGTATATATATATACATGCGATTATGGGAAGAAATCAGAGGTGAAAAGTAGCAAACGGACAGAAAAGAATTTAGTGGCCATAAGCCATTATTTCATGCTTTATAATTTGATCTGAAGTATTGCTGCGTTTTACTGTTTTTATCCCAAGTTTTAGGCTCTTGATTAAACTTTAATTTCCTTAGATGATTTAAGGATTTTGTAATGTCCAAGGCGAAGAGCACTGTTTATTTTGGGCAGCTAGAAATCTTAAGATTCACGCTGAAAATGTCGGCATTACTCAACCATTGGAAAAAAATATGAAATTTTTTTTTAGAAAAGTAGCACTGAATTAAAGAGATTTCTAGTTTATTATCTGTTACATGATGTTATGATAAGAATTTTGAATTCAATGGTGGATGTAGATATCAACCGTAAAGTATGACAGAAATACTACCAATGTTATCGTAGTTTTTATTCATTTATCATTTACATTCAAAGTCGATATTGTTTCTATTAATTCCTTTTAAATTTAAAACTTAATAGTAATTAAACTATCCATTGAAATATGCAGTAAGGAAAAGTGTCAAGAACAGTATGAAAGAAAGAAGAAAGAAAATAAAATCCAACTCCAATGACAAACTCACGAAAACATGATGAATTTCACTCACATCAGAAATTTACTGAAAACAAAAGTTTTCTTCATGATGAGTGATAGTACATGTCACTATATATATTAGTCTATATAATGTATTTTAACAACATTGCAGCCATTATCGACAACACTTTTCCATTGATGAATGCTCCTACCTGAAAATATAAACCATGTATGTGTTAACATAGGAATTCATCTAAAATGTCATTTATTTCAGGAAATTACCCTTATCTTCATTCAAACAAATTTCAGCTTCAACACTAACGGATCAGGAGAGAGATCATGGGAGGAGTGGTGTTGGCTTCATGTATCGTAATACAACATTAGCGGATCAGGAGAGAGATCACAGAAGTTGGTGGAGTTGGCTTAATCTATCGTAATACAACATTGGCGGATCAGGAGAGAGATTTTGGGAGGGGTGGTGTTGGCTTCATCTATCGTAATATAACATTGGCGGATCAGGAGAGAGATCATGGGAGGGGGTGGTGTTGGCTTATTATATCGTAATACAACATGGCCGGATCAGGAGAGAGATCATGGGAGGGGTGGTGTTGGCTTCGTCTATCATAATACCTTATTTGCGGATCAGGACAGAGATCATGGGAGGGGGTGGTGTTGGCTTCAGGTATCGTAATACAACATTGGCGGATCAGGAGAGAGGGGTTATGGGAGGGAGTAACCTTGGCTTTATCTATCGTAATACAACATTGGTGGATCAGAAGAGAGATCATGGAAGGGGGTGGTGTTGGCTTCATCTATCGTAATACAACATTGGTAGATCAGGAGAGAGATGATATGAGGGGGTTGAGGGGGTGTTGGCTTCAGGTATCGTAATACAATATTGGCGGATCAGTAGAGAGAGCATGGGAGGGGATGGTGTTGGCTTCATCTATCGTAATACAACATGGACGGATCAGGAAAGAGATCATGGGAGGGGGTGGTGTTGGCTTCAGCTATCGTAATACAACATGGACGGATCAGGAGAGAGATCAAGGAAGGCAGTGGTGTTTGCTTCATCTATCGTAATACAACATTGGCGGATCAGAAGAGAGAAGATATGAAGGGGTGGTGTTGGATTCATCTATCCTAATACAACATTGGCGGATCAGGAAAGAGATCATGGAAGGGGATGGTGTTGGCTTCATGTATCGTTATACAACATTGACGGATCAGGAGAAAGACTTTGAAAGGGGTTGGTGTTGGCTTCAACTATCGTAATATAAAACTGGCGGATCAGGAGAGAGATCATGGAAGGAGGTGGCGTTGGCTTCATCTATCGTAAAACAAGATTGGCGAATCAGCAGAGAGATAACGGAAGTTGGCGGAGTTGGCTTCATCTATCTTAATACAACATTTGCGGATCAGGAGAGAGACCATGGGAGGGGTTAGTGTTGGCTTAATCTATCGTAATACAATATTGGCGGATAAGGAGAGAGATGATATGAGGCGGTGGTGTTGTTTTCAGCTATCGTAAAACAACAACGGCGGATCAGGAGAGAAATGATATGAGGGGTTGGTTTTGGAGTCATTTATTCCTATACAACATTGGCGGATCAGGAGAGAGATCATGGGAGGTGGTGGTGTTGGACTCTTCATCTATCGGAATACAACATTGGCGGATCAGGGAGAGAGAGCAAGGAAGGGGGTGGTGTTGGCTTCATATATCGTTATACAACATGGACGAATCAGGAGAGAGAGCAAAGAAGGGGGTGGTGTTGTTCTCATCTATCGTAATACAACATTGGTGGATTAGGAGAGAGATCATGGGAGGTGGTGGTGTTGGCTTCATCTATCGTAATACAACATTGGCAGATCAGGAGAGAGATGATATGAGGGGGTGGTGTTGGATTCATCTATCGTAATACAACATTGGGGGATCAGTGGAGAGATCATGGGAGGGGATGGTGTTGGCTTCATGTATCGTTATACAACATGGACGGATCAGGAGAGAAACTATGGAAGGGGGTGGTGTTGGCTTCAACTATCGTAAAACAACATTGGCGAATCAGGAGAGAGATCGTGGAAGTTGGTGGAGTTGGCTTAATCTATCGTAATACCACATTGGCGGATCAGGAGAGATATTATGGGAGGAGGTGGTGTTGGCTTCATCTATCATAATACAATATTGGTGGATCAGGAGAGAGACCATGGGATGGGTTAGTGTTGGCTTCATCTATCGTAATACATCATTGGGGGATCAGTGGAGAGATCATGGGAGGGGATGGTGTTGGCTTCATATATCGTTATACAACATGGCCGGATCAGGAGAGAGACTATGGAAGGGGGTGGTGTTGGATTCATCTATCCTAATACAACATTGGTGGATCAGGAGAGAGATCATGGGAGGTGGTGGTGTTGGCTTCAACTATATAGTTATACAACATGGACGGATCAGGAGAGAGACTATGGAAGGGGGTGGTGTTGGCTTGATCTATCGTAATACAACATTGACGAATCAGGAAAGAGATCATAGGAGGGGATAGTGTTGGCTTCATATATCGTTATACAACATGGACGGATCAGGTGAGAAACTATGGAAGGGGGTGGTGTTGGCTTCAACTATCGTAATATAAAATTCGCGGATCAGGAGAGAGATCACGGAAGTTGGTGGAGTTGGCTTAATCTATCGTATAAACAACATTGGCGGATCAGTAGAGAGATTATGGGAGGAGGTGGTGTTGGGTTCATCTATCATAATACAATATTGGTGGATCAGGAGAGAGATCATGGGAGGGGGTAGTGTTGACTTCATCTATCCTAATACAACATTGGCAGATCAGGAGAGAGATCGCGGAAGTTGGTGGAGTAGGCTTAATCAATCGTAATACCACATTGGTGGATCAGGAGAGATATTATGGGAGGGGGTGGTGTTGGCTTCATCTATCGTAATACAACATTGGCGGATCAGGAGAGAGATGATATGAGGGAGTGGTGTTGGATTCAGCTATCGTAATACAACATTGGGGGATCAGGAGAGAGAACATGGGAGTGGATGGTGTTGGCTTGAGGTATCGTAATACAACATTGGCGGATCTGGAGATAGATCATGGGAGGGAGTAGCCTTGGCTTCATCTATCGTAATACAACATTGGTGAATCAGAAGAGAGATCATGGAAGGGGGTTGTGTTGTTTTCATCTATCGTAATACAATATTGGTGGATTAGGAGAGAGATCATGGGAGGTGGTGGTGTTGGCTTCATCTATCGTAATACAACATTTGCAGATCAGGAGAGAGATGATATGAGGGGGTGGTGTTGGATTCATCTATCGTAATACAACATTGGCGGATCAGGATAGAGAGGATATGAGGGAGTGGTGTTGGCTTCAGCTATCGTAATACAACATGGACGGATCAGGAGAGAGATCAAGGAAGGCAGTGGTGTTTGCTTCATCTATCGTAATACAACATTGGCGGATCAGAAGAGAGAAGATATGAAGGGGTGGTGTTGGATTCATCTATCCTAATACAACATTGGCGGATCAGGAAAGAGATCATGGAAGGGGATGGTGTTGGCTTCATGTATCGTTATACAACATTGACGGATCAGGAGAAAGACTTTGAAAGGGGTTGGTGTTGGCTTCAACTATCGTAATATAAAACTGGCGGATCAGGAGAGAGATCATGGAAGGAGGTGGCGTTGGCTTCATCTATCGTAAAACAAGATTGGCGAATCAGCAGAGAGATAACGGAAGTTGGCGGAGTTGGCTTCATCTATCTTAATACAACATTTGCGGATCAGGAGAGAGACCATGGGAGGGGTTAGTGTTGGCTTAATCTATCGTAATACAATATTGGCGGATAAGGAGAGAGATGATATGAGGCGGTGGTGTTGTTTTCAGCTATCGTAAAACAACAACGGCGGATCAGGAGAGAAATGATATGAGGGGTTGGTTTTGGAGTCATTTATTCTTATACAACATTGGCGGATCAGGAGAGAGATCATGGGAGGTGGTGGTGTTGAACTCTTCATCTATCGGAATACAACATTGGCGGATCAGGGAGAGAGAGCAAGGAAGGGGGTGGTGTTGGCTTCATATATCGTTATACAACATGGACGAATCAGGAGAGAGAGCAAAGAAGGGGGTGGTGTTGTTCTCATCTATCGTAATACAACATTGGTGGATTAGGAGAGAGATCATGGGAGGTGGTGGTGTTGGCTTCATCTATCGTAATACAACATTGGCAGATCAGGAGAGAGATGATATGAGGGGGTGGTGTTGGATTCATCTATCGTAATACAACATTGGGGGATCAGTGGAGAGATCATGGGAGGGGATGGTGTTGGCTTCATGTATCGTTATACAACATGGACAGATCAGGAGAGAAACTATGGAAGGGGGTGGTGTTGGCTTCAACTATCGTAAAACAACATTGGCGAATCAGGAGAGAGATCGTGGAAGTTGGTGGAGTTGGCTTAATCTATCGTAATACCACATTGGCGGATCAGGAGAGATATTATGGGAGGAGGTGGTGTTGGCTTCATCTATCATAATACAATATTGGTGGATCAGGAGAGAGACCATGGGATGGGTTAGTGTTGGCTTCATCTATCGTAATACATCATTGGGGGATCAGTGGAGAGATCATGGGAGGGGATGGTGTTGGCTTCATATATCGTTATACAACATGGCCGGATCAGGAGAGAGACTATGGAAGGGGGTGGTGTTGGATTCATCTATCCTAATACAACATTGGTGGATCAGGAGAGAGATAATGGGAGGTGGTGGTGTTGGCTTCAACTATATAGTTATACAACATGGACGGATCAGGAGAGAGACTATGGAAGGGGGTGGTGTTGGCTTCAAATATCGTAATATAACATTGGCGGATCAGGAGAGATTATGGAAGGGGGTGGTGTTGGCTTGATCTATCGTAATACAACATTGACGAATCAGGAAAGAGATCATAGGAGGGGATAGTGTTGGCTTCATATATCGTTATACAACATGGACGGATCAGGTGAGAAACTATGGAAGGGGGTGGTGTTGGCTTCAACTATCGTAATATAAAATTCGCGGATCAGGAGAGAGATCACGGAAGTTGGTGGAGTTGGCTTAATCTATCGTATAAACAACATTGGCGGATCAGTAGAGAGATTATGGGAGGAGGTGGTGTTGGGTTCATCTATCATAATACAATATTGGTGGATCAGGAGAGAGATCATGGGAGGGGGTAGTGTTGACTTCATCTATCCTAATACAACATTGGCAGATCAGGAGAGAGATCGCGGAAGTTGGTGGAGTAGGTTTAATCAATCGTAATACCACATTGGTGGATCAGGAGAGATATTATGGGAGGGGGTGGTGTTGGCTTCATCTATCGTAATACAACATTGGCGGATCAGGAGAGAGATGATATGAGGGAGTGGTGTTGGATTCAGCTATCGTAATACAACATTGGGGGATCAGGAGAGAGAACATGGGAGTGGATGGTGTTGGCTTGAGGTATCGTAATACAACATTGGCGGATCTGGAGATAGATCATGGGAGGGAGTAGCCTTGGCTTCATCTATCGTAATACAACATTGGTGAATCAGAAGAGAGATCATGGAAGGGGGTTGTGTTGTTTTCATCTATCGTAATACAATATTGGTGGATTAGGAGAGAGATCATGGGAGGTGGTGGTGTTGGCTTCATCTATCGTAATACAACATTTGCAGATCAGGAGAGAGATGATATGAGGGGGTGGTGTTGGATTCATCTATCGTAATACAACATTGGCGGATCAGGATAGAGAGGATATGAGGGAGTGGTGTTGGCTTCAGCTATCGTAATACAACATGGACGGATCAGGAGAGAGATCAAGGAAGGCAGTGGTGTTTGCTTCATCTATCGTAATACAACATTGGCGGATCAGAAGAGAGAAGATATGAAGGGGTGGTGTTGGATTCATCTATCCTAATACAACATTGGCGGATCAGGAAAGAGATCATGGAAGGGGATGGTGTTGGCTTCATGTATCGTTATACAACATTGACGGATCAGGAGAAAGACTTTGAAAGGGGTTGGTGTTGGCTTCAACTATCGTAATATAAAACTGGCGGATCAGGAGAGAGATCATGGAAGGAGGTGGCGTTGGCTTCATCTATCGTAAAACAAGATTGGCGAATCAGCAGAGAGATAACGGAAGTTGGCGGAGTTGGCTTCATCTATCTTAATACAACATTTGCGGATCAGGAGAGAGACCATGGGAGGGGTTAGTGTTGGCTTAATCTATCGTAATACAATATTGGCGGATAAGGAGAGAGATGATATGAGGCGGTGGTGTTGTTTTCAGCTATCGTAAAACAACAACAGCGGATCAGGAGAGAAATGATATGAGGGGTTGGTTTTGGAGTCATTTATTCTTATACAACATTGGCGGATCAGGAGAGAGATCATGGGAGGTGGTGGTGTTGAACTCTTCATCTATCGGAATACAACATTGGCGGATCAGGGAGAGAGAGCAAGGAAGGGGGTGGTGTTGGCTTCATATATCGTTATACAACATGGACGAATCAGGAGAGAGAGCAAAGAAGGGGGTGGTGTTGTTCTCATCTATCGTAATACAACATTGGTGGATTAGGAGAGAGATCATGGGAGGTGGTGGTGTTGGCTTCATCTATCGTAATACAACATTGGCAGATCAGGAGAGAGATGATATGAGGGGGTGGTGTTGGATTCATCTATCGTAATACAACATTGGGGGATCAGGAGAGAGAACATGGGAGTGGATGGTGTTGGCTTGAGGTATCGTAATACAACATTGGCGGATCTGGAGATAGATCATGGGAGGGAGTAGCCTTGGCTTCATCTATCGTAATACAACATTGGTGAATCAGAAGAGAGATCATGGAAGGGGGTTGTGTTGTTTTCATCTATCGTAATACAATATTGGTGGATTAGGAGAGAGATCATGGGAGGTGGTGGTGTTGGCTTCATCTATCGTAATACAACATTTGCAGCTCAGGAGAGAGATGATATGAGGGGGTGGTGTTGGATTCATCTATCGTAATACAACATTGGCGGATCAGGATAGAGATGATATGAGGGAGTGGTGTTGGATTCAGCTATCGTAATACAACATTGGGGGATCAGGAGAGAGAACATGGGAGTGGATGGTGTTGGCTTGAGGTATCGTAATACAACATTGGCGGATCTGGAGATAGATCATGGGAGGGAGTAGCCTTGGCTTCATCTATCATAATACAACATTGGGGGATCAGGAGAGAGATCATGGGAGGGGATGGTGTTGGCTTCATGTATCGTTATACAACATGGACGGATCAGGAGAGATATTATGGGAGGAGGTGGTGTTGGCTTCATCTATCGTAATACAATATTGGTGGATCAGGAGAGAGACGATGGAATGGGGTGGTGTTGGATTCATCTATCCTAATACAACATTGGTGGATCAGGAGAGAGACTATGGAAGGGGGTGGTGTTGGCTTCAAATATCGTAATATAACATTGGCAGATCAGGAGAGATGATGGAAGGGGGTGGTGTTGGCTTGATCTATCGTAATACAACATTGGCGGATCTGGAGATAGATCATGGGAGGGAGTAGCCTTGGCTTCATTTATCGTAATACAACATTGGTGAATCAGAAGAGAGATCATGGAAGGGGGTAGTGTTGTTTTCATCTATCGTAATACAACATTAGCGGATCAGGAGACAGATGCTATGAGGAGGTGGCGTTGGCTTCATCTATCGTAAAACAACAATGGCGGATCAGGAGAGAAATGATATGAGGGGGTGGTTTTGGAGTGATTTATCCTAATACAACATTGGCGGATCAGGAGAGAGATCATGGGAGGGGATGGTGTTGGCTTCATCTATCGTAATACAACATTGGCGGATAAGAATGGAGATCATATGAGGGGGTGGTGTTGGTTTTATATATCCTAATAACAACATTGGGGGATCAGGAAAGAGATCATGGAAGGGGGTGGTGTTGGCTTCATATATTGTTATACAACATGGCCGGATCAGGAGAGAGACGATGGAATGGGGTGGTGTTGGATTCAAATATCGTAATATAACATTGGCGGATCCGGAGAGATGACGGAAGGGGTGGTGTTGGCTTGATCTATCGTAATATAACATTGACGAATCAGGAGAGAGATCACGGAAGTTAGTGGTGTTGGCTTAATCTATCGTAATACAACATTGGCGGATCAGGAGAGAGATCATGGGAGGGGATGGTGTTGGCTTCATGTATCGTTATACAACATGGACGGACCTCAAGAGAGAGCAAGGAAGGGGTGGTGTTGGCTTCATCTATCGTAATACAACATTGGCGGATCAGTAGAGAGATCATGATATCGTAATATAACATTGGCGGATCCGGAGAGATGACGGAAGGGGTGGTGTTGGCTTGATCTATCGTAATATAACATTGACGAATCAGGAGAGAGATCACGGAAGTTAGTGGTGTTGGCTTAATCTATCGTAATACAACATTGGCGGATCAGGAGAGAGATCATGGGAGGGGATGGTGTTGGCTTCATGTATCGTTATACAACATGGACGGACCTCAAGAGAGAGCAAGGAAGGGGGTGGTGTTGGCTTCATCTATCGTAATACAACATTGGCGGATCAGTAGAGAGATCATGGGAGGGAATGGTGTTGGCTTAATCTATCGTAATGCATCACTGGCGGATCAGAATGGAGATCGTATGAGGGGGTGGTGGTGGCTTCAGTTTTCGTAATACAACATTGGTAGATCAGGAGAGAGATGATATGAGGGGGTGGTGTTGGATTCATCTATCCTGATACAGCATTGGGGGATCAGGAGAGGGATCGCGGAAGTTGGTGGAGTTGGCTTAATCTATCGTAATACAACATTGGCGGATCAGGAGAGATATTATGGGAGGGGGTGGTGTTGGGTTCATCTATCGTAATACAATATTGGTGGATCAGGAGAGAGATCATGGGAGGGGGTAGTGTTGACTTCATCTATCCTAATAATAATAATAATAATAATAATAATAATAATAATAATAATAATAATAATAATCTTTATTTCAAGAAGGTTACTCGTTTAGTGAAACACTATTCTTCCACGAGGCCTTCACAAAACATGGATATATACAAACAGATATACATATATATACAAGGATGATTATATGATTATATGAATGGTATCATCAAATAAGACTAGCAAAAACGTAATACTACAACACGTTTCATTTAGATGAGTTTAACTACGCCTCTCTAATAAGTATTTTTGAAAGGAGCTTTTAAAAGTATAGAGCGAGCATGAGTTTTGTATGTGTGTCGGGAGCCTATTCCATATGTTTACTCCACTATAACTTAAACTACGCTTGTAGAATTCCGTATTGTGACGAGGGCAAACTAAGTTGTTGCTAGCAATGGATCGTAGAGCATAATTATCATTCGTGTTATATGTAAACAGATCTTTTAAGTAAGGAGGGGTTAAATTATTCAATATTTTGTAAAGAAGAATGCCCTTATTGAGATCACATCTTTCAAAAACATTCAACCAACCTAGTTTATCAAATAATGGTTTGGATGGTGCATCAGGCGGTGCATCTAAGATTATTCGTGCCGCACATTTCTGGAGCCTATGTATTCGCTCTAGCTGTGATTTCGCAGCATTGCCATATATAGTCAAACAGTAGTCGATGGCAGGAAGAATATATGCATTGAAATAAAGTATTCTATGTTGAAGACTTAGGTATCGTTTTATTTTCCGCAAGAGAGATATCTTATTTGTAATAGTTTTACAAACTTCAGTAATATGTTTGTTAAAAAGAAGGTTGTTATCAATCTGTATGCCTAGTAACTTATCGTTACTTACGTTTTCTATGGATTGATTATTAATTTCAAGGGAAAGCGATGTTTTTGCAATTTTTGAGAGTCTTTGTTGTGAACATTGGCAGATCAGGAGAGAGATCGCGGAAGTTGGTGGAGTAGGCTTAATCTATCGGAATACCACATTGGCGGATCAGGAGAGATATTATGGGAGGGGGTGGTGTTGGGTTCATCTATCGTAATACAATATTGGTGGATCAGGAGAGAGATCATGTGAGGGGGTAGTGTTGACTTCATCTATCTTAATACAACATTTGCGGATCAGGAGAGAGACCATTGGATGGGTTAGTGTTAGCTTCATCTATCGTAATACATCATTGGCGGATCAGGAGAGAGATCAGGGAAGGGAATATCCTAATACAACATTGGCGGATCAGGAGAGAGATCATGGGAGGGGATGGTGTTGGCTTCATATATCGTAATATAACATTGGAGGATCAGGAGAGATGATGGAAGGGGTGGTGTTGGCTTGATCTATCGTAATACAACATTGACGAATCAGGAGAGAGATCATGGAAGTTGGTGGTGTTGGCTTAATCTATCGTAATACCACATTGGCGGATCAGGAGAGAGATCATAAAAAGGGGGGGGGGGGGGTAGTGTTGGCTTCATCTGTCGTAATACAATATTGGCGGATCAGGAGAGAGATCATGGGAGGGGCAAGCGTTGGCTTCATCTATCGTAATAGAACATTGGCGGATCTGGAGAGAGATGATGGGAGAGGGTGGTGTTGTCTTAATCTATCGGAATACAATATTGGTGGATCAAGAGAGACAACATGGGAGGGGATAGTGTTGGCTTCATCTATCGTAATACATCAATGGCGGATCAGGAGAGAGACGATGGAATGGGGTGGTGTTGGCTTCATCTATCCTAATACAACCTTGGCGGATCAGGAGAGAGACCATGGGATGGGTTAGTGTTGGCTTCATCTATCGTAATATATCAATGGCGGATCAGCAAAGAGATCATTGAAGGGGATGGTGTTGGCTTCATTTATCGTTATACAATATGGACGAATGAGGAGAGTGACGATGAAAGGGGGCGGTGTTGGATTCGTTTTTCTCCCATATTCACAGAGTTATTCCAATATGTACTGAAAAATGATCAGCCTGTCTCCCACAGGGGGTGGAAGATAAGCTACACGACCTATTTCGCGCTCAATGTTATCATGACGTCATAAGCAAACACGGCATACGTCAACGTGAAGCAACCTAAGTTTTGTTCATTTTCCAACAAAACGGAAGGAAAAATGACAAATTTAGGGGCAAATTATTGAATGGGAGAAAAATAATCTACCGCTATTGTCCGGTGGTGACAGAGAAATCAACAAACCCTCGTGTCAAATTAGCTTAGTCCATGCCTCCGGGAAGCCTCGGTATGGACTAAGCTAATTTGACATTCGGGTTGGTTGATTTCTCTGTCACCACCGGACAATAGCGGTAGATTCTATTAATCCTAATACAACATTGGTGGATCAGGAGAGAGATCATGGGAGGAGATGATGTTGGCTTCATGTATCGTTATACAACATGGACGGATCAGGAGAGAAACTATGGAAGGGGGTGGTGTTGGCTTCAACTATCGTAAAAACACATTGGCGGATCAGGAGAGAGATCCTGAAAGGGGGTGGTGTTGGCTTGATCTATCGTAATACAACATTGGCGAATAAGGAGAGAGATCACGGATGTTGGTGGTGTTGGCTTAATTTATCGTAATACAACATTGGTGGATCAGGAGAGAGATGATGGGAGGGGATGGTGTTGGCTTCATCTATCGTAATACAACATTGGCGGATCAGGAGAGAGATCATGGGAGGTGGTAGTGTTGGATTCATTTATCGTAATACAACATTGGCGGATTATGAGAGAGATCATGGGAGGGGATTGTGTTGGCTTCATCTATCGTAATACAACATTGGCGGATCAGGAGAGAGCTCAAATAAGGGAGTGGTGTTGACTTCATCTATCGTAATACAACATTGGCGGATTAGGAGAGAGATGACAGGAGGGGATGGTGTTGGCTCATCTATCGTGATACAACATTGGCGGATCAGGAGAGAGCTCATATGAGGGGGTGGTGTTGGCTTCAACTATACTTATACAACATTGGCGGATCAGGAGAGATCATGGAAGGGGGTTGTGTTGGCTTATTATATCGTAATACAACATTGGCGGATCAGGAGAGATCATGGGAGGGGGTGGTGTTGGCTTAATCTATCGTAATACAACATTGGCGGATCAGGAGAGAGATCATGGAAGTGGGTGGTATTGGCTTAATCTATCGTAATACAACATTGTCGGATCAGGAGAGAGATTATGGGAGGAGTGGTGTTGGCTTCATCTATCGTAATACAACATTGGCGGATCAGGAGAAAGATCATGGGAGGGGATGGCGTTGGCTTCAGGTATCGTTATACAACATTTGCGAATCAGTAGAGAGATGATGGTAGGGGGTAGAGTTGGCGTCATTTATCGTAATACAACATTGACGAATCAGGAGAGAGATCACGGAAGTTGGTGGTGTTGGCTTCATCTATCCTAATACAACATTGGTGGATCAGGAGAGAGATTATGGGAGGGGATGGTGTTGGCTTCATCTATCGTAATACATCATTGGCGGACCAGGAGAGAGATGATATGAGGGGATGGTGTTCGCTTCATCTATCGTAATGCAACATTGATGGATCAGGAGAGAGATTTTGGGAGGGGTGGTGTTGGCTTCATCTATCGTAATACAACATTGGCGGATCAGGAGAGAGATTTTGGGAGGGATGGTGTTGGCTTCATCTATCGTAATACAACATTGACGGATCAGAAGAGTGATTTTGGGAGGGGTGGTGTTGGTTTCATCTATCGTAATACAACATTGACAGATCAGGAGAGAGATCATGGGAGGGGGTGGTGTAGGCTTCATCTATCGTAATACAACATTGACAGATCAGGAGAGAGATCATGGGAGGGGGTGGTGTTGGCTTCAGCTATCGTAATACATTTGCGAATCAGGAGAGAGATCATGGGAGGGGTGGTGTTGGTTTATTCTATCGTAATACAACATTGGCGGATCAGAAGAGAGATCATGGGAGGGGTGGTGTTGGTTTATTCTATCGTAATACAACATTGGCGGATCAGAAGAGAGATCATGGGAGGGGTGGTGTTGGTTTATTCTATCGTAATACAACATTGGCGGATCAGAAGAGAGATCATGGGAGGAGTGGTGTTGGTTTATTCTATCGTAATACAACATTGGCGGATCAGAAGAGAGATCATGGGAGGGGTGGTGTTGGTTTATGCTATCGTAATACAAGACTGACAGATCAGGAAATATAGTATGGGAGGGGGTGGTGTTGGCTTCAGGTATCGTAATACAAGATAGATACGACATAAGACAATTATGGTTATTAGAAATTTTTGTGAGTGATTCTTTCACTAAGTTGCTGAATTTGTGATTGTTATGATAATATTTTATTAACAGAAGGCGAAAAATAGGTTTGTTTCGTGTTAGTCTAAGTTAGAGATTTTACTATTTATATTTATATTAACCTACAAAAATTTTGTATGTAAGTGAAATTGAAAATTGAGTATGTAGGGTGATTTCAGTGTCGAGAGTTTAACCCAGTACTACCATACCGTATCGATGTATTATAAACCGTTATCGTATTTAAACAGGATGTTCTAGTTAGTACAGGAAGACTTACAGATAACATATAAAATAACAGCATATCCGCTTAAAGTCGGAAAATCAATTTATTACACGAGCAGCGTGAATAACTGAATGAAAATTAGGATGCAACGTGGTAAATAGAAATGTTCTTACTTTATAGTGTTCATGATAAAATGTATACATCAAAAACACTATAGAATATGACACCAATCATCTTATGTCTGAAACTTACTGTTGCCTTACGCAAACTACCAATGGCGTACACTGAGGGTGTTTTAAATCCTAAAAGTTAACTTTAAACAATAACCTTTTGTGAAGACCTTATATCTTAGATTTACGGAATGACCTTTCAGTGGATGGGTGAATATCTTTTACGTCAACCAATTGTAGTAAACTTTCATTGTAGGTGCTTTTACAGTGTAAGTTGTTTACGCCCACTAAGTGAGCGTACTGTCAGTGTATGATATATACGTCCACTAGGGTAGGTGCATTATCAGTAAGTGTTTTATGCAAAGTGTAGTACATTGTAGTGTCAGTGTAAGATATATACATCCACTAAAGTAAATGTGATGAACAGTCAGTTTAAGTTGTTTACGCCCATTACGTAAGACCACTGTCAGTGTGAGTTTCTTACGTCCACTAAATGAGTGCACGGTCATTGTAAATTCTTTACGCTCACTAACTGTGTGCAATGTCAGTGTAAGTTGTTTACGTCCACTAAATGAGTGCACTGTTAATGTAAGTTGTTTACGCCCACTAAGTGAGTGCACTGTCAGTGTAAGTTCTTTACGCCCACTAAGTGAGTGCATCATTAGCCTAATGTCCTATGACATACTACTAAGTGAGTGCACGGTCAGAGTAAGTTGTTTACGTCCACTAAATGAGTGCACTGTTAATGTAAGTTGTTTACGCCCACTAAGTGAGTGCACTGTCAGTGTAAGTTGTTTACGTCCACTAAATGAGTGCACTGTTAATGTAAGTTGTTTACGCCCACTAAGTGAGTGCACTGTCAGTGTAAGTTCTTTACGCCCACTAAGTGAGTGCATCATTAGCCTAATGTCCTATGACATATTTGCAATTTGGGAAATTAAAACGTTAATAAATGACTAAAATTACAAAAACGTCATAGGACAGTAAGCTGTGATGCCGACTTAGTTTTAAATTGTAGCGTGCAGTGGTTGAACTGTTTGAAATGTGTGTACTTTATTGAAATGACCCTCTAAATGTCGACTGCCATCTGCTTGAAACATTGTTGGTGAAAAAAGTCTTTTACTAAACATCATTTATTATGTTTGATACAAATACTACAGAACAGTGGCGGATAAAGAATTTCCGAAAAGGGGGGGGGGTGACACATGTGAAAGTCAAGTAACTGCTAAAATACTCAGCCATTTAGGGTGCCAAATCTGAAGTTATAATTGTGGCGAAAAAGAGGGGGGGGGGGTTAGGTCCCCTCTAAACTCGCCACTGCAGAATGTTTACTAATGCCTTTACATTGTCGGTCTACATGCACAGGCTTATTTGCTATTCAAGGTCATGCATATCTTCAGGTCAGACCCTGTCTTGGGTAGACGACATCCGTGATTGTTTTAAGATATGAAGTAAGCAGTCCATCTTACTTGATGATACGATTTCCAAATACATGCACAGGCTTATTTTATATTAAAACTGCGATTTGTAGACAACTATGAATTTTTCTTCAAACTTGAGTACATTCGCACTAAAAGGTTAAACTCTGTAAGAGGATGTTTAAATGAGATAAAGTTGGTTGCGTGTGTTGCTGTTTAATGGTTACAATTTCGGTATCTATTGTTCCAATACATTAAAAGTTTGAAAACAAATCCCTCATATTACGAAGTGGTTTCATGTATTGTACTGACCCTTGATCCCGAATTTCCGTGTGTTGTTGTCCCGTTAGGAGCGAGTGTGGATCTGCTGCTACTGCTGGTTACAGTCGTTGTGTCAGATGCCATAGAATTTACTGCAGAGGCACTGCTCTGAGCAACAGTGGTAGTACCTTGAGATGTTGCGCTGGCTATAGATTGTAGAAGAGGAATACACTTGGAGTTGTTTGTACATACCAAAGCACACATGACATTACAAATATTATTTACAGGGTTCGTGGATTATTCTTACTCTTAAGGGAAAGAAATGGCACTTGCAAAGTTTCCTTTTTTCAATCATGACACATTTTCAAGCCTTATGCGTTGGAGGCAAAGAAGATTAGTGACAAAAATATCGTATACAAAAATATAGTGCTCTTATACACTTTTACGTTAAAATATAAAGTAATGTTACAGTTAAATTAAAATTGAACAAAATAAAAACGAAGGAATTTTCATAAAAAGTCTCATTATGAAATGTTTTAACTATGAAAACGAAAGTTGGAGAAATATAATGTAGTCGTGTATCCATGTGCATTTAGATGCAATTGTACATAGATATACGAATGAAGTTTTTGATACATTTTAGAATTTGAACTAAATCATCAGCACTTTACTATTGTAAAAACATAAACTCTTCGCTCGTTATCACGGGGCAACGCCCATAACAACTCCAGGCGTTTGTTTCTCCCACTCTTCGCTTTACAAACTAAAAATAATGAACGGAAATAAAATTCTTACCATATACAACAAAACAAAGACAAATGGTCGAAATTTTCAAATCCATTGTGCCAATGTTGTGAACTGTATTTTTTATTTTCCGCTGAAGTGGTTGGTAGCGACGAGAGAGGCTTTGTACGACAATGTAATGCAGAATCAGTGCGACTGATAAAAGTTATCTGTTTATACGTATGAGTCATCATGATAACAAAGATAACGGCTAACACACCTTTCTACCCTTCATGCTTCCTGGTGATACGTTGTCGATCCATCATGAACGTCGAGAAATACTAACATTTAAACTTAATTAACTGACTAATTGAGAAAAGAATTAAGGAAGACGGGACTTTTATCACAAATGTGCATCTTGAAATTACATGTACATTGAAAGGGGTCCATCCTAGGCAGATTTTTCAAGAGAGGGTCCATGCATGCCGAGGGGAATAAATTTATCAGTATACACATCACGTGCCATGCAAAAGGAATATTATACCCTGTAACAACTGAGGAATGGGTTACATAGAATTTACCAAGTCCAGGTCCGCCCGCCTCTGTGTTTAAATCTGGTTTACGGACCATAACCAAAAATTCTTAACATCTACAGAAGGTAAACTTCACACTCAAGCCCCCGTTAGTTAAGGATGTTTTCTATTGAATTGGATGGTGAAAGGTCAAAGTCTCAGAGTATGGATTACTTAATAAGATTCTGGACAATAACTGGATTTCTTTTACACTTACCGACTTAAACTTTCATACATTGACTTATCGTGAGTCAGATGTGCGGTATTGATTTTGAGGTCAAATGGTCAAAGGCAAAGGTCAAAGAGTATGAGTGGATCAGATAGCATGGATAACTGAATATGCTTTCTGGACCATAACTGAATTTCATTTACATCCATCTTAGTGAACATCACACACAGACTCACCGTGAGTATAGATAGTGCCCTATAGGGCTGGAGGTCAAAAGGTCATTTTAAAGGAACGAAAGATGTGTTCAAATAAATCAATACCTGTACAGCCAGACACGTTTCTTCAAAATCACTTTGAAACTGTTGTCTCAGGGATACAAATACCATAAAATTTTACAGATCATATTCAGAACTTATATCTAAATTCGGAAACATTAGTTTTCAGCAATTTGTGTCTAGCGGAATTTCTCATCTTAGTTTCTACGGTGATCTGGCTTACATATCGAGAGGGTCAGACATTTTGATAACTTCATTTTGTCTGGATTCAAAATTGTCAAACGTCTTCTACGTCAACAATATGACCCCAAGATCATCGCTAAGACTATTGGTGTTGTATTGGGCCCTTATACAGTCGTATGCAGACTTTTCCTTGAATGTTGCAACAGGGCGGTTGGGACTCCATGACGGGCCTTGTTTATACATTTTTAGAGGAGACATGGTCCCGAACCTCGTCCCCTCTCACTGCTAGTCGGGCACATGCAGATCAAGGGTCTGAGCTCGCTTCCGGACAAGCAGAGCACAGTTACCTCATGTTGACGCTCTATATATTTTGATGTCATAATCTTACTCTACAATAGCATTAGTGTTTATATATTTTTATGACCTCTCAACGTATGAGACTCGTTGATCCTTTTTCTCTATATGAAGGATTATTCATAAATTTTTGAATGTGTGTCTTTTGATTGTACTGCATTTGCGATGAGTGGGAAGGTGGTCCGTAAACCGGTTAACCACACCAATGGAGTACCGTTTTTTACTCAATTGACCGTCCTATGTCGGTATCGCATCTGTCGTACAGTCAATATTTTTGTAATGTCATCGCATGTATTTCATTACTTGTTACAAAGTTTTATTGTACATCTCCTTGGTGACTTTTGCCCTACAGATAAGTCAGATGTCTTTCCCTTTCAAAGGGACTTCATGACACTCCTAACTCATGAACAAATTTATTGCTATTCAAATTATTTGTTGTGACGAGCGACGGCATCTGCCTGATACATCACAAGTTTTTAGATCTATCATGCAATGGATCCATCTGAAGTAGTGAGGGATATTAGGTTTTTTATTCTACCATGACACAGGACCTCAGTTTACACTGTCTTATCCGAGAGAAAGGACAAGTGGCAGTTTCTTGTTCCTACTAAAATACACGTATATATCATATTTTTTCTGCAATGTTTACAACCGAATAGATATAGCGACTGAACAACGAGATGACGGGCTAGACAGTTCTCGCGCTAAAAGATTAACACACACATACCCATGAAGAAGCATGTGTATTATTTTGTGTCTCATAAACAAGACTTAAGTATAATTGTTTATAATCACCTTTACTGTGGAAAGAAATGCTATAATAAATATTACCAAAATAAATTTCTCAATTTGAGTCTTGAAATGAAAGACGATGTGTAATCTATATTTTATTTAGTTATTCTAAAACATGACTTTATATGAAAAATCCAAAATATGTTTACGTATAAAATGTATATTTCATCTGTAAACGATGTTTACTTATAATGTGTTACAAGAAACACGACAAATTAAGCTCTCCATATGCAATTCTGGGTATCCATGACAACATACAGAAGAAAATATTCCTAAAGGCGTATCATTTCTGCGGGGTTTCATTTAAGTTTTAGTAACTGTCACAGAAAATAAAAATCAAACTAAGCACTCTCCAAACGTATGTAATACTAGGTAATTATAACAGTAGACAGAAGTATGTCCTACATGGACGTAGGGGGATGGGACAGGGGAAATCCTATATCCTTACCAACGCTTCAGAAAACATTCCTCACGGTATATCAATTCTGGAGGGCTTTTTAAAAAATTTCAGTAATGATATCTATATTTTATTTAATTCTTCTTAAACATGATTTAATATGAAAAATCCAAAATATGTTTACGCATAAAATGCATATTCCATCTGTAAAAGATGTTTACGTACAGTATGTCACCGGAAACACTTCAACATGTTAAGCCTCCATATGTATGCAAATCTAGGTATCCATAACAGCACATAGAAATATGCCCTACCTTGAGGTAGGATGAATGGGACAGGGTAAACCCTATATCCTTACTTACAGTTTTAGAAAATACTTATCAGGGTGTATCAATTCTGGAGGGTTTTTAAGTTTTGGTAATGATATACATTTTAGAATTTCAATCCTCTTATCCAAAAGCTTTCGGCTCCCAAATGAAAGCGATCGTGATATTGGCCAAACTTGAGGAGAATATAGACTGAATACATCTTGATTAAACAATGTCACAGAAAAATGAAAAGCCTTGTTTATCAAATATGTAACTTTGTGTGACATTTTACAAAAAGAAATTATATTTCACTAATTGTACAGCTTAATACGATATACATAGATAATGTGACTAAATACACTGTATAGCATCTTGTTCCGGTATTTCTTGGTAGAATCCATGGAACATCTCAAAAGCTTTCTTCAAGTAAGATGCTGCTAAAACAAGGCTGCCCGTGTGAGGAACACAACCACGACCAGGACACAAAGGCTTGGATGGACATAAACAGCAGAGCTCTGTGATGAATAATAAAATATACCTCGTTATATACAACAGTAATCGTTCTTTGAGATTCACAAGTACCGGTAATGACTGGCCATGGAACATTGCTTTTTGTTCCTTATCATCATTTATTCTGTTGTAAATCGTATTCTATTTAGGTACAGGGGACTTGATTATCTGTAGTGTTTAACAGTTTTTAAAATGTGGTAGGAAATTGTGGCGTTGTCTGTAATTAAACAATGGGTTGGCTGCTCAGCATATGTAGTGTGTCTGTTCGTGTTTTGTTGTTTTTGTTTTTGGTGTGTTTTTTTTGTATTTGTTTTGGTTTTTTTTTGCATGTCCTAGTCAATGGACTACTATCTTACATATAAAACCATTTAAACTCCAATGTTATTTTGAGGGGCGAATGCCACAGGACCCATTACCTCCTGGTTCAGCAATATGGGGCAAGTTATACCATCACAATTATATGATTGGACTGTATACCTACTTTTCAACAATGGTGGACTGGTTGTAGATATGTGAAAAGAGAAATAATCCCGACCATGTATAAGCCACGAGAGACACGAGACATCTCTTGGGTTCGATTCATTTATTTGGAAGATGTCATGAAATATGTACAAGTACAAAACTTTAAAAACAAACAAATCTTAAATGAGATAATAAATCTGTATTCTATTTGATTTGGTTGGGTGCTTGGTGTTTTACGTCGCTTTCAACAATTTTTCAGTTATATGGCGACATGGAAGCAGGAGGGTTTTGTATCCGACATGAAAATATCAAAATTCAAACAACAAATTATGAAATACTCATTTAACAGCTCCAAAGAATGAAAATATCATTCAACCCTCTTTTAATATCTTATTTCAAAAACAAAAACATTAAACAAAATAATTATATTGAATGATAATATGTACTGAATATGAAAACACTAGAGGTAATTATAGAAAATTTATCAGTATAATAATACGTTACTCAAAAATATAAAACATTATATTAACAATTCTGTATCGCAATATTTCATATTACACTAACCCCCGATGGCACTAAAATACTCTACACTTATTCACAAAAAAAAAGTTAAAAAATTAAAATTAAAAATAATGATAATAATAAATAAATAAATAAATAAAATAAATTCAAATAACAATCCGTTCTAGAGCATTACGCCATTCTAGAGCGACTTTAACCAAAAGATTGACCCAGAGATGAAATGACATAATCTTCATGATAATGTCCGTTAACTTCGGTTACTTAGATACACGTAAAAGATAGTTATTCAAACTACTTTATTAAGAAACAAAACCTTATCATTTCCTGTCACTGGGCAATAGCATTCTTTACTAATAGATATAGTCATGAAGCACCAGTTACTCTCATATTTTACTTTATAGATACTGGTTCAATAGTAATTGGCTGGTTGGTTAAGTAATTGGTTAGTTTTACATCTGCTGGTTTAGTATGGGTAATTATAGATCTCCTTACTTCTAGTATTGCAATAGAGGATAGACAGAATATTACCGACTTAGCAAAAGAGACATATTAGCATACCTTCCGGTTTAGCCGTACTAGACTGTTTGTATACTCACCTGTTCAGTAACATGTCTATCAATAATGCACTGATTGTATACCTACTTGTTTAGCACTCTCGGCTTCGAAGCAGGTGTGTCTCAGTGGATGACCTGCTTGGCTTGTTCGTTTGAGTTCGCCTCCTTATACAATCAATATGTTATATACATACCCGTTAAGCAGTGGACTGGTTGTTTTTTTTTTTCTATATTTAGCTGACTGTACTCAAACCGGTTTAGCATTAATAGGCTTGTCGTTGTTGTTTACCAGTTCAACAATAACGGAGTGCTGAATGAGCAGAAATATATTGGATGTACACCCACCAGTTCATCAGTGTTGCCAAACTATATACATACCAATGTAGTGGAACTAGCTGTGGTAGTGGGTGCCAAGGTGGTTGTCGTAGAGTTAGCCATAGCAAAGACGACTAAAGAAACTGAAAGTAAACACCAATGTAATTTTGTAAACAAGTGAAGAAAATTCATAATCATATCTTGTTATAGTCAGTTTAAGTGTTTGATTGGGTTATCGTCTTTATTATCAGATTTTTCATAAAACTGGTAGTTATAGTCCGATATTCTCTGCCCTTTTCCTATTTTTGATGTCGACGGTTTGTGGGAGACGGTTAGAGAGACTTTGTTCATTAAAAGTTCCAGAATTTTAGCGATACCAGTCGGTATTAAGATGTATAAGCCTCTGGTGACCAATAAACGTTTGCTCAGCGAACTTGCAACCTATAATCTAACATCGTGTAAAACCCACGGGGTAGATCGTACCTCACAAATCCCGTGGGACAATACAAACAAAACCCACCGGAACTTATTAATATTCATGTCATCAAACACCGCCCCCACAACCAGTCAAATAAATCCTACTTACGAAAGAAAGTGTTTGAACTCCTGTTTTGACAAATATGAAGACATCACGTCTCTCCATAACCAAAGCTTGCAAAGCATGTTTCTGAAAATGTTGTAATTCCTTTAATGCAGCACCTTAAGCTTGGTGTAATTTACATCTTCGAACGCTGCCATATTATGACACGGGTAAAATAACCCCGTATTGCCGATATTAGTTGTCGTTTCATTGGACCATCACAGTGTCGTGGTGGACCAATGATACCGCAGGATTCAGACACACCTTCCGAAGCTTTTTGGTTGTATTATCCCACGGGGTTTGTGAGGTACGATCTACCCCGTGGGTTTCACTCGATGAAAATCCAATAAATGAACATTTAACTTACTCTATCATAACAATATCTTGTCCAAATAAGATCTATAACTTATGCTAGCTGCCGTTTTATCTGAAAACACCACGATATCCATTTGGTAATAGAGTATGGCGTCAGATCTCGCAGAACGCGACTTTACATTCGTGACACTTCAGCAGCTGACACATTTTTGTGAGGAAAAACACAATGCAACGTCGTCACGAATACAAAGTATCGTTCGGTGAGATCTGACGTCATACTCTATACACAAATGACGAAATGGAGAATCTTGTCATGTTTTCAGATAAAACAGCAGCTAGTAGAAGTTATAGATCTTATCTGGATAAGATATTGCTATGATCGGGTAAGTTAACTATTCATTTATTGGATTATAGGTTGCAAGTGCGCTGGGCAAGCGTCTATTTGACGACAGAGGCTTTTACATCCCGATACCGGCTGGTATCGCTGGAATTCCAACTTTTGATGAACAAAGTCTCTCTGACCCTCTCCCACAAACCGCCGATATCAAAAGTAGGAGAAGGGCAGAGAATCTCGGACTATAGTTGTCCTGTGATGGAATGTAGCATCACATTCCAGATAGATCCTTGCAGTATATGGTGATCAATTTTCAGATAAATCCTTGCTGCATATCATAATGCATTTATCGTTTTCTGAGTAACCTTCTTGTTCATCATATGCATCAATGAAAAATACCTATACAAAGTCATATTTTTTGGCCAGTCTCCTTCAAGGGGTTTATACGATAACATCATTATGATAGGCGAGATGTTTTACTCGTTTGAGTGATATATGATTTAATCATACATACAGTTCATCACATGAAAGGGATAGCAGACATAGGATTCATCACATCAATGAAAGGGATAGCAGACATAGGATTCATAAGATCAATAAAAGGGATAGCAGACATAGGATTCATAACATCAATGAAAGGGATAGCAGACATAGGATTCATCACATCAATGAAAGGGATAGCAGACATAGGATTCATAACATCAATGAAAGGGATAGCAGACATAGGATTCATCACATCAATGAAAGGGATAGCAGACATAGGATTCATCACATCAATGAAAGGGATAGCAGACATAGGATTCATCACATCAATGAAAGGGATAGCAGACATAGGATTCATCACATCAATGAAAGGGATAGCAGACATAGGATTCATCACATCAATGAAAGGGATAGCAGACATAGGATTCATCACATCAATGAAAGGGATAGCAGACATAGGATTCATCACATCAATGAAAGGGATAGCAGACATAGGATTCATAAGATCAATGAAAGGGATAGCAGACATAGGATTCATCACATCAATGAAAGGGATAGCAGACATAGGATTCATAACATCAATGAAAGGGATAGCAGACATAGGATTCATCACATCAATGAAAGGGATAGCAGACATAGGATTCATAAGATCAATGAAAGGGATAGCAGACATAGGATTCATCACATCAATGAAAGGGATAGCAGACATAGGATTCATCACATCAATGAAAGGGATAGCAGACATAGGATTCATAAGATCAATAAAAGGGATAGCAGACATAGGATTCATAAGATCAATAAAAGGAAAAAGAGTGAATTTTCTAGGATAAAATTACTGACTGATCCCACGCTTTACAGAGTTTTACGCCCCGTCCCAGGGTCATGCAATTAACAAATTGATCAACGAGTTTCATGCTCTTTGTAATCAACATACGACATAGGAGTACAGGAAAAGATTTGTTGAAATAAAATTCATTTAACTATGTTTAGCTGTACGAGTCCTTCCTTAAAAGTTGAACATCTGGATGAGGATAATTGATTTCACAATTTTAGTAGAATACATTTTTGCTCTTCAGAAACAATACATAGGAGAAAGGCGTATAAATAGTACATACATTTGGATCACGTACTTTGACGTGCTTCCTGTGACATACTGTGAGCAAACGCCTTTTACAGAAAAATTAAATAATTTTTTTATGCGGAAACAAATTTGGGTCTTTCATACTAACTCATAAATAAATATTTACCTTTGAAATTCGAATAGAGCAATTTCATTAACTGGGCTTGTAAATGGCAAAAAAAGGATTTAATTATTTACATGATATTGTGTAAATATTTCCAAAAGTTAAAATGTTCCATTGTTTACAAACAACAAAGTGGAACCTATGGCAACACTAGATTACATGGTTGACATTATAAAAAGCAATACAACATTCAGTTTTATGAATACAAAGTAAAATATTGTACTGATTTGTAATTATGAGATACTCCCCCCTCCCTGAATCTTATAATTTTAATAATAATGTATATATTCTAGAACGAAGATGGATATATTGTGTACTAGTAAAAAGTGAAACATTTCATACAAACTAGTTTATTGATGTTTGTGCCTCATCAGTTTTGTACGTACCACACAACAGAAGATGGATAACTCCTCGAATATTGTTATTGACAACCATCCTGAAAGGAATTTATAGTCACAGACATAAGTACGGAAGTTGTCAACCGTAATTATCCAGGTTTTAAGCATTACTATGTGAGTTCGAATGAATACATTTGATTTATTACTATACAAAGCTAAAACTGAACATATATACGTGTCCTTCTGTTCAATGTTACCAAATTCTTTAGCAACCAATTCAAAATAATTCATTGAAGGAATACGGTAAAGATTTAAATTCAAAACCCCGTCCCTGGAATCATGAAATAAAAATTGGTTCAGAGCTTCGTCATCTTTCTAAACATGCAAACTGCTTTCCTCTGACATCAGCATGGTTAAAGGAGAAAATTTTAACATTGAAGATATTAGTTCAAAATTCATTCCTTAAGTCGGATTCAATGTCTTGACATCTACAATTCTGATTAAGACCTGATACTCTGTAAACATGCATACTAACACGACATAAGCATGACTAGAAGAGGGTTTTGAAGGCTAAGTGTAATGTTCTCTATCATGATGTGAATCCCGTATTAAAGTCTAAATACTTGGCAAAATGAAGTTATACACTTTGAGTGAACGTTGTACTCTGAAATTTAATTTCATGTAAGAGTTTCAGTGAACGTCAACGAATTAAGAACGGTGTTTTAATCATCGTGCAATTACCCGATTTACCTATTAACTTTTTGGAATCTAATATAAAATACGAAAGTAACTGGTGTCACATGACAATGGCATTAACAACAATTTACCATAATGGACATTCACGGACACCTGAAATTCAGAGGTGAGACCAGGTGCCCGGGAGGAGTGAGCGTCTCCCGTTTGGCTAGCCATACCCGCCGTGAATGCCCTTACATACAGACGAAATAAATATAATTCAGCACTACACACACACCTACACACACAGACACAGATGTATATATATATATATATGGGGATGCATTCAAATTCAAATTCCACATATATATATATAAACAGAGCACTACATCTAGTGTGCGTATTGTAGTGTGTAGAAGTTTTAGCACAGTGTACTGATATTTTAAAGTGAAAAATTCTGTACGGGTGGTTTTCTTTTGTTTAGACTATGACTTTTACAGAATCCGGCTAGCGATGGTTATATTGAAAAAATTCACATAGGGTCATCCTAGCATACGCGGGGAAACAATAGAAGTTATTTCAGAAACCATAAGACTTTTCAATTCTTTGCTTTTATCATTGAAGCTAAAATAAACTACAATGTGTTGATATTAAAATAAAATGATCATCTTGTCACCATCTCTTATATCGAAAAGACGTTTAGAGACCTGCAATTAACAGTCGTTGGTTTTTTTATATCAACAAAAATTTTATAGGTATATCATTTGAAACATTCTTTTCTCCTACTCCCAAAACTTATAATTTGTATCCACTAAGAAACACTCCTACGAACAATGAAATTAAAATACCTGCGTACAGCATTCACTAGTGTGTAAAAGAAAAGGTGGGTGGGGGCTTCATAGTCCTTCTGAACATGCATTTAACATTTTTAATTTCAGTATGAGTAAGAATAAAATTGCTATTTAATATTAAATATACGTTAACTGTATATGACACCTTGGGCCCTACTTGAGTCCTGTAACCCTATCCAAGGCTCATGCTATTTACAACTTTGTATAGAGATTTAAGATTTTTATAAACACGTTCAAGTATTCAATTTCCGTTTATCATCAACAGGATTAGAGAAAAATAATAAGACATAGATGACATGAGGTCAAAATGTCAACTGGACCACATCCTGAAAATGAATGTTTGCACCAGGGATCATAAAACTACAATTTTAGTAAATGGTTCCATGCATTTCTATAAGATGTTTTCAGTTTTCTTTAAGATGTACAGAAATAGAGAAGATCTTTTAAAACCATAGTCAAGTTTGAGCAGGTTTGGTCACATCCTTTGGGTGTCAGAATACAACGCTAATCAAACATAAGTTTGTGTTCCTTGTACTACAAACATGTTCATAGCAAATTTGGTGACAATTGATCATGTAATTAAAAGGTTTATCAACGGACGAGGCATGAAAGGCGATGGACGGGAAAATTTACAATAGGACAACCGAGTCATTCAACAAAAATACTTTTTATACATATCTGCAAATACATGTGCTTTAAAGTCTTTATTTAAACAAAGATACTTAAATTTTCTCTTGTGTTCATTATTGAAGAGATCTTTAGTCAGGGGAGACAACTCCTATAAGAACTTTCTTATTGTATAATCCCATATTTAATCACTTACATGAACACCGTCTAGATACGGAGGGATACGATAGTCTCTCTCTCTGAAATTAAATACTCGTATTTCATTTCACATGTAAATGCAGGAAGTAACAACTTAACGATTTTAATCATCGATCAGCGTTTTGTGGGTATTTCCGGAAAAAGATCAAATCCTTTAATACTTTGTTTGAATAGGAAGAATTATATCGCGTTTTATACGCCCATAGTAGACAGACTTATAATGGTATGACGTTGTGGGTCTGTGGGTCTATGGATCTGCCCGCACATTGTAAAAAAAAAAAAATACATACCAAACGGTTAGGCTATGACTTTCAAACCTGATATACTTATTTTTATGACATAAGGAGACCCCCTATTGATTTTAGATTTCAAGTCAAAAGTCACGGTCATTTTGGGGAAAATAGCAAAGAACGCAACTTGTAAACAAGATACAGACCAAACTGTTTATGCTAGCACTTTAAAACTTTGTACACTTATTTCTTATGACTGTAAAACGAACGTTATTGATTTTCAAGGTCATATCTGCAAAGCCAAGACCACAGTTCTTATATCAGTTAAATACTTGTCCGGACCATTACTTTTTATTCCTTGCATGGATTTGATCAATATTTCACAGAATTGTTGCCCAGGGCCATAGGGTGTATCATAACCTCAAACCTAGGTCATATTTGAAAGACCAAGGTCGCAGTGCTTATGTCCAGGTCTTAACATTCTACTGCCTTCATTAATTTGAATAATATTTATATGATTGTTGCCATGGACACAAGGGTGTGGTATAACCGTGAACCAAGGTCAAATGTGCAAATTGAAGGTCACAGCGCTTATGTATGGTAAATCCTTATCCGGGTCTTAAGTTTCAACTGCCTTCATTAAATTGAATAACATTGCCCAGATCCCAAAGGTAAGTCATGACTTTGAACCAAGGTTAAATTTCATTATTAGCATGATCTTACAAGGGTTTTAATGAAATTGAGTAAAACATTAGAGGTGGAGATGGGGCTTTTTTGAAACCCAAACCAAGGGGAAGAAAATTTTTCCCTACATTCAAGTAACCCCTCTTCAAATACAGCGGCGGGCGTATTATGCAGCGTTACGTGTTGCTCCTGTTGATGAATAATGTCATGACTTGTCTTAGTATTGTATGTAATGAAGAAAGTATGAAAATGTTAAATTAGTATACATCACGA
Source organism: Pteria penguin (assembly GCA_035048485.1). Classification (NCBI taxonomy): domain Eukaryota; kingdom Metazoa; phylum Mollusca; class Bivalvia; order Pterioida; family Pteriidae; genus Pteria; species Pteria penguin. Next base: position 15,084,504 of record CM068580.1, read on the forward strand.
TTTTTAAATAGATATGGACAATGGCACATCCAGAGAAAGGGGAATGAGCGGGTAGGGCTACTGGATGGTAAATCTCCTTTCCATGAAAAATGCTACAAAAAAAAAGAGATGTGTTTGTGAAACACATTTGTCTGCAGGTAAATTACATTCCGAAATGTATAGGTGTCTTCCTCTCAGCATGCCGGATCTATGTAATATGTAAACTATACACTGAATACTACTCAAGTTATCGTTGCAAGACGGACAGGAGACGGACGGACAAATTGAATACAATAGGGCGCCCGCATCACAACACAGAGTCCTAATAAGAAGATGACATTGTAGCCTTTCTTCTATTATAAAATTTCACAATGAAGTAGATACTGACCCCGCCCAACGCCCTGGTAAACAATGCAGGACCCTTACAAGAACATAACATTGTAGCTTTTTGTATAAAATTCACAAAGTTTTAGATATTGACCCTGCTCAACGCCCTGGATCTTGGGTCAGGGGATACTGTTAAAATGTGAGTATGTGTTCAAGATCAATAAGATTTTGCATCTTTCTTCAAGCGGGACGGAATAGCATACAAAGAGACGGACGGACAAACAGACGGACTATCCAAACCTTATATGCCCTTGCATCTTTCAGACCGGGGACATAAAAAGAGATAAGTTGGTTTACTTTCCTTATTCCCTGACGTTTACCACCAAAAGATGGAACAACCTCCTCTCCCTTCAGAAAACAGTTGGACTCGCAGATGTCGCCATTACACCAAGTTGAAGTCATTCACATGTTGTAATGTGCAAAATAAATCGGGACAGGATGTAGAATTTTGGAGAAAGTAAAGGCAATGGGCATCACATAATAATTCTCAAGATAAGGACTTGCTTTTATGACTATAATCCTTCATTTGAATTAAGAAAAATTCTGACAAAATAAAAAAAAAATTACATCACTACATCATCATTTCATGTGGCAATACAACTAAATGTTTGTACAACGGTAATTCAAAATGGACAAGTTATAATTTTCATTGATTTCCAGAATGCAACTATCAATAAAAAGTTAAGAAAAATTTAAAGTTAGAGTAGGACATACTTTGCACCAGTGTCTGTCGCATATCGCACAGATATGTAGACCACGGAATTCGACCCACGGACCACACCGCACCACAGATAAATAATAAATCTATCAGCTTCTGTGTCATCTTTTCATAATATAAGCCAATGATGCAGGGAAACTTCTAAAACCCCATTTTAGAATTTACATGCAGCATATGGAGAAAAAATTCAGGCATTATCTTTGCTTTTATCTGGATAGGGTTGGCGAGAACATGGTATATATAGTGGTATCAAGGGAACAAACGTGAGACCAGATGAATAATTAAGGCTACATATATAACATGCATCAGACGATAATAGTGTAATTATAGATAACTTCCACGTACAATGTTTGAAGGTTTCATACAAGTGCATGGGGATGGTATTTTCTATGAAGAATGTAATGTTAAAGTGTGGGTCTAGCACGGATAAGATCCATAACAGATTGGTTGATTGGTGTTTTACGTCGCTTTCAACAATATTTCAGTTATATCGCGACATGGAAGCAGGAGGTTACCAACCTCTTAAACATAAGAGCACAATCCGGGAATCAAACCCGGATCGTCGGCGCCACAAGCCAAGCGCTTAACTACTACACCAAGCCTGCCCCCAAATAATATAACAGAAAAAAGAGGACTTTGTCGTAATACTGTCTGAAAATGCACTTTTGAATCCATTGCTTTAACTAACTGATAATCTATTTTTGTGCAACCTAAAGAGCTTAGATTTAGACATACAGATCTAATATATGCCGTATACAAATACCTAATAACTTTCCTATTACAAAAAGAAGAAAAATTCTGCAAATATCCGATAGACAAATATTTCTCAAGTTTCTTCGTTAATTGCGTAGTTCATCCTGATGATTAGGAGTTATTTTAATAAAATGAAACAAGAGAACTTTTCTGTATAAATATTATCATTATTATAAACATAAAAATGCCGTGATAACTTTAAAGCATACCTGAATGTTGGTTCCCTTCTCACAGAGTTAATGACCGCCCTATGTGGTAGACGTGCGGAAAAATAAGATCACGTGACATATACAAGGAAGAGTTTGTGTATCTAATGTGTCAAACGCACTTAGATTCAATAAGGAAGAATTATTGTAATTATCAAATTCCCTTTTATTTTACTCAAAATCACGGACAAGAATCATATCAATTCAAGAATTTTCAGTGTGAAAACCCCAGAAGTTTCACGGGACTTCATCTCTGGATCTCTATCAACAATTCCAAGATCAATAGGCCCGGGCTTGACAGTACCTCTGCATGATGGAGTCTTTGTATAGGTTTTCGATTGAATCAAATTATTGATGTCAATCAGAATCTCGTAATGAGATGTACTACGTGAGTATCAATAGGGATACATCGTCAAGACGCTTGGTGCCTATACCTATTTATCAGAATCGGGAGGCCGAAGTGAATTAGCAACCGGAGCCATATAAAGACAACAGAACAACTATACTAATCATAGACAGGTTCTCATACGGTAACTGACTCGAACAGAATGCTTCCCTAGCAATGAACTGAACTACATCACACGATTCTAACCCCTCCCCCTAGTAGAGCCTGAACTACACCACACGACTAAACCCCTAAGTAGAACCTGAACTACATCACATGACGAGCCCTGCAATAGAGCCTGAACTATATCACACGACTAGCACTCAGTAGAGCCTGCACAACATCACATGACTAGCCCCGCAGTAGAGCCTGCACTACATCACACAACTAGCCCCGCAGTAGAGCCTGAATTACATCACACGACTAGCTCCTCCCTCCCCCAGTAGAGTCTGAACTATATCACACGACTAGCTCTCAGTAGAGCCTGAACTGCATCACACAACTAGCCTCGCAGTACAGCCTGAACTATATCACACGACTAGCACTCAGTAGAGCCTGCACAACATCACACGACTAGCCCCGCAGTAGAGCCTGCACTACATCACACAACTAGCCCCGCAGTAGAGCCTGAACTACATCACACGACTAGCTCCTCCCTTCCCCCAGTAGAGTCTGAACTATATCACACGACCAGCCCCGAGTACAGCCTGAACTACATCACACGACCAGCCCTCAGTAGAGCCTGCACTACATCACACGACTAGCCATCAGTAGAGCCTGAACTATATCACACGACTAGCCCCCCCCCTTCCCCCCAGTAGAGCCTGAACTACATCACACGACCAGCCCCGAGTACAGCCTGAACTACATCACACGACCAGCCCTCAGTAGAGCCTGCACTACATCACACGACTAGCCATCAGTAGAGCCTGAACTATATCACACGACCAGCCCCGCAGTAGAGCCTGAACTACATCATACAACTAGCCTCGCAGTAGAGCCTGCACTACATCACACGACTGGCCCCGAAGTAGAGCCTAAACTATATTAGACGACTAACCCTCAGTAGAGCTCAAACTATATCACACAACTAGCACTCAGTAGAGCTTGAACTATATCACACGACTAACCCTCAGTAGAGCCTGAACTATATCACACGACTTGCCCTCAGTAGAGCCTGAACTATATCACACGACTAGCCCTTAGTAGAGCCTGAACTATATCACACGACTTTCCCTCAGTAGAGCCTGAACTATATCACACGACTAGCCCTCAGTAGAGCCTGAACTATATCACACGACTTTCCCTCAGTAGAGCCTGAACTATATCACACGACTAGCACTCAGTAGAGCCTGAACTATATCACACGACTAGCCCTCAGTAGAGCTTGAACTATATCACACGACTTGCCCTCAGTAGAGCCTGAACTATATCACACGACTAGCACTCAGTAGAGCCTGAACTATATCACACGACTAGCCCTCAGTAGAGCTTGAACTATATCACACGACTAACCCTCAGTAGAGCCTGAACTATATCACACGACTAGCGCTCAGTACAGCCTGAACTATCAGTAACGGGAGCCATCAAAGACGGGATTATTCAGTCTCTAGTACGGCGACCTATCAGTGACGGGAGCCACCAGAGACAGGATTATTCAGTCTCTGGTACGGCGACCTATCAGTAACGGGAGCCACCAGAGACAGGATTATTCAGTCTCTGGTAAAGTGACCTATCAGTGACGGGAGCCACCAGAGACAGGATTATTCAGTCTCTGGTACAGTGACCTATCAGTAACGGGAGCCACCAGAGATAGGATTATTCAGTCTCTAGTACGGCGACCTATCAGTAACGGGAGCCACCAGAGACAGGATTATTTAGTCTCTAGTACGGCGACCTTTCAGTGACGGGAGCCACCAGAGACGGGATTATTCATTCTCTAGTACGGCGACCTATCAGTAACAGGAGCCACCAGAGACAGGATTATTCAGTCTCTAGTACGGCGACCTATCAGTAACGGGAGCCACCAGAGACGGGATTATTCAGTCTCTGGTACAGTGACCTATCAGTAACAATAGCCACCAGAGACGGGATTATTCAGTCTCTGGTACAGTGACCTATCAGTAACAATAGCCACCAGAGACGGGATTATTCAGTCTCTGGTACAGGACCTATCAGTAACGGGAGCCACCAGAGACGGAGTTATTCAGTCTAAATCAACGGTTGACTGATATAACCAAAATACACTACTTTATTTGCGTCTTAAAAAGCATGTATAAACAACGTGTATTATACAATTTATTCAGTGAATAAGCATATTATATACAAAAGAGTTTATGTATCAAATATACATGTTTATATTTCATCAGTAAAAGAATCTATTAAAAAAATGTCCCAAAGCAATAAAAATCGAACCAAGCACTCTCCAAACGTATGTAATATTAGGTATCTATAACAGTAGACAGAAATATGTCCTACATGGACGTAGGGGGATGGGACAGGAGAAATCCTATATCCTTACCAACACTTCAGAAAATATTCCTCACGGTATATCAATTCTGGAGGGCTTTTTAAAAGTTTTAGTAATGATATCTATATTTTATTTAATTCTTCTTAAACATCATTTAATATGAAAAATCCAAAGTATGTTTACGCATAAAATGTATATTCCATCTGTAAAAGATGTTTACGTATAGCATGTCACCGGAAACACTTCAACATGTTAAGCCTCCATATGTATGCAAATTTAGGTATCCATAACAGCACATAGAAATATGCCCTACCTTGAGGTAGGATGAATGGGACAGGGTAAACCCTATATCCTTACTTACAGTTTTAGAAAATACTTATCAGGGTATATCAATTCTGGAGGGTTTTTAAGTTTTGGTAATGATATACATTTTAGAATTTCAATCCTCTTATCCAAAAGCTTTCGGCTCCCAAATGAAAGCGATCATGATATTGGCCAGACTTGAGAAGAATATAGACTGAATACATCTTAATTAAACAACGTCATAGAAAATGGAAAGCCTTGTGTATCATATATGTAATCTTGTGTGACGTTTTACAAAAAGAAATTACATTTCAATAAATATACATTGTCCTATGATATATTTGTAATTTGGGATATTGAAACATGCATGAATGACTATTATTTACGATATGCATAGATAATGTGAGTAAATAGACTGCGAAACATCATGTAGAATCCATGAAACATCTCATCTGCTTTCTTCAACCAAGATGCTGCTGACGCCAGACTGCCCGTGTGAGGAACAAAACCATGATCAGGACACAAAAGCTCGGATGGACATAAACAGCAGAGCACTACAAAAACATAGCACATCTCAGTACTGTTCTTCAGTAATTGTTTTCCCAGATTCACAGTAATAAACTGGGGTCCGACCAGGAACAACATGTCAAAATGTAGCGTATGTTCATATGCCATGTAATATTTAAAACATTTTCATTTTGTCCCTTTCATCGTGTATTCATTTAATCAACGGACTGTTGTAATCCGTTTGAATATCAGAACATCTATACACGTATTAACGTGATGGGCTATATGCGCATTCGAAAGTTATGTCTCTTCTGTGATGCTTCAAATAGAAAGTGTGGAAATCCAAAATCTAAATATTCTAAGAGCAAATTAATTATCAAACCACGCTAAAAAGATAGTCAAAGATCCAATCGAAGGACAAAGTTATGTATGAGAGACATACTCCTTAGTTTTAGAATAATTTACAAACTCTTGTCACAGTAAATTTGCAGTAAATACTTCGGGCCGTTTGTCGTTCTAGCAATACCAGAATTGCTACGATATAAAGCCATTTGACCTCAGGGGATATTTCGAGGTTCCTATATCACCCAAGTCTCGTCGTCTCCTTATATCACCCGAGTCCCGTCGTCTTCGTATATCACCCGAGTCTCTTCGTCTCCTTATATCACCCGAGTCTCGTCGTCTTCGTATATCAACCGAGTCCCGTCGTCTTCGTATATCACCCGAGTTTCCGTCGTCTTCGTATATCACCGAGTCTCGTCCTCTTCGTATATCACCCGAGTCTCGTCGTTTTCGTATATTACCCGAGTCTTGTCCTCTTCGTATATCACCTGAGTCTCGTCGTTTTCCTATATCGTCGGGTCCCGTCGTTTTCGTATATCACCCGAGATTCGTCGTTTTCGTAGATCACCCGAATTTCGTCATTATGGTATATCACCCGAGTCCCGTCATCTTCGCATATCACATGAGTCTTGTTCTCTTCGTATATCACCCGAGATTCGTCGTTTTTGTATATCAAACGAGTCTTGTCGTTATCGTATGTCACCCGAGTGTCGTGGTTATCGTTTATATCCCGAGTCTCGTCATTATCGTATCTCACCTGAGTCTGGTCGTTATCGCATATCGCCCGAGCCTTGTCGTCTTCGTAGATCACCCGCGTCTCGACATTATTGTACATCACCGGAGTTTCGTCGTTACCGTATTTCACCCGAGCCTTGTCGTCTTCATACATCGCCCGTCTCGTCGTTATCGTGTATTACCAGAGTCTCGTCGTCTTCGTATATCATCCGAGTCTCGTAATTATCATATATTAACCAAGTGTCGACGTTATCGTATATTACCCGAGTGTCGACGTTATCGTATATTACCCGAGTGTCGACGTTATCGTATATTACCCGACTGTCGACGTTATCGTATATTACCCGAGTGTCGACGTTATCATATATTAACCAAGTGTCGACGTTATCGTATATTACCCGAGTGTCGACGTTATCGTATATTACTCGACTGTCGACGTTATCTTATATTACCCGAGTGTCGACGTTATCGTATATAAACCGAGTGTCGTCATTAGTGTTTATCGCCCGAGTCCCGCTGTCTTCGTATATCACCTATCGTGAGTCTCGTCGTTTTTGTGTATCACTCGAGTCTCATCCTCTTCGTATATCGTCCCAGTCTCATCCTCTTCGTATTTCGTCCGAGTCTAGTCTTCTTCGTATATCACCCGAGTCTCATCCTCTTCGTATATCGTCCGAGTCTAGTCGTCTTCGTATATCACCTGAGTTTCGTCGCTATTGTATTTAACCGAGCCTTGTCGTCTTCATACATCACCCCATTTTCGTCGTTATTGAGGTGATTGAGACAATAAACCTCGAGGTACAAATTTACGATAGTTGACAGCATAGTGAAGAACTCCACTGTTTTTGTGGGTCTGTTGCGCAAGTCAAAATTATGCTGTTGCATTGTAGGCCAAATATTCTTGATGTGGCGTTATTCAATCAATCAGTCTAAAAGAGTAACTTTTTAAATCAGACGATGCTTGTAAATGATATATTTTATAGTCACATAAAGGACAGTTATGAACTTCAACCTTATCCCATTCATAATCCACTCTTTCAAGACCAATTTACAAGTGTAGTAGTTTATTATTGAGCTGGTTGTATACATACCGGTTAACTAGTGGTTAGATATATACCTGCTGATTTATCAGTTTTAGGCTGGATGCAGTCTAGTTTAGCATTGAGCTAGTTGTATACATACCGGTTAACTAGTGGTTAGATATATACCTGCTGATTTATCAGTTATAGGCTGGATGCAGTCTAGTTTAGCATTGAGCTGGTTGTATACATACCGGTTAACTAGTGGTTAGATATATACCTGCTGATTTATCAGTTATAGGCTGGATGCAGTCTAGTTTAGTATTAAGCTGGTTGTATACATACCGGTTAACTAGTGGTTAGATATATACCTGCTGATTTATCAGTTATAGGCTGGATGCAGTCTAGTTTTGCATTGAGCTAGTTGTATACATACCGGTTAACTAGTGGTTAGACATATACCTGCTGATTTATCAGTTATAGGCTGGATGCAGTCTAGTTTAGCATTGAGCTAGTTGTATACATACCGGTTAACTAGTGGTTAGATATATACCTGCTGATTTATCAGTTATAGGCTGGATGCAGTCAAGTTTAGCATTGAGCTGGTTGTATACATACCGGTTAACTAGTGGTTAGATGTATACCTGCTGATTTATCAGTTATAGGCTGGATGCAGTCTAGTTTAGCATTGAGCTGGTTGTATACATACCGGTTAACTAGTGGTTAGATATATACCTGCTGATTTATCAGTTATAGGCTGGATGCAGTCTAGTTTAGCATTGAGCTAGTTGTATACATACCGGTTAACTAGTGGTTAGATATATACCTGCTGATTTATCAGTTATAGGCTGGATGCAGTCTAGTTCCTACCGGTTAAGTAGTGGTTAGATATATACCTGCTGATTTATCAGTTATAGGCTGGATGCAGTCTAGTTTAGCATTGAGCTGGTTGTATAAATACCGGTTAACTAGTGGTTAGATATATACCTGCTGATTTATCAGTTATAGGCTGGATGCAGTCTAGTTTAGCATTGAGCTAGTTGTATACATACCGGTTAACTAGTGGTTAGATATATACCTGCTGATTTATCAGTTATAGGCTGGATGCAGTCTAGTTTAGCATTGAGCTAGTTGTATACATACCGGTTAACTAGTGGTTAGATATATACCTGCTGATTTATCAGTTATAGGCTGGATGCAGTCTAGTTTAGTATTAAGCTGGTTGTATACCTACCGGTTAAGTAGTGGTTAGATATATACCTGCTGATTTATCAGTTATAGGCTGGATGCAGTCTAGTTTAGCATTGAGCTGGTTGTATAAATACCGGTTAACTAGTGGTTAGATATATACCTGCTGATTTATCAGTTATAGGCTGGATGCAGTCTAGTTTAGCATTGAGCTAGTTGTATACATACCGGTTAACTAGTGGTTAGATATATACCTGCTGATTTATCAGTTATAGGCTGGATGCAGTCTAGTTTAGCATTGAGCTAGTTGTATACATACCGGTTAACTAGTGGTTAGATATATACCTGCTGATTTATCAGTTATAGGCTGGATGCAGTCTAGTTTAGTATTAAGCTGGTTGTATACCTACTGGTTAAGTAGTGGTTAGATTTGCCGCAAGTAGTGGCCCTATATGAATGACAGGGCCACAATTCCTTACGTTCGGTAAACTTTTGATAAACGGAATGATTGGCACGATTCTACGCATTTCGGCATCAGATGTAGCAAATATCTAACATAAATAAACATTAAGCAAACAATCGACAATAATAACTTATCCCCAATATGTCGTCTGAAGGATGTACACAAATTTTTTTCTCTACCTGTGTCAAATCTCACCGGTTTGTGTATATATAGTCTGAATCATCCATATGTTTGTATGATACATGTCGTTAGCAGAATCAGTCGGGAGGTTGTATATCAAGCAGTTATCAGTCGGCAGGTTGTATACCAACCAGTTATCAATTGGCAGGGTGTACCAACTGGTGATCAGTCGACAGGATGTATACCAATTGGTGTTCAGTCGACAAGCTTTATACCAACCGGTGATCAGTTGATACCAACCGGTGATCAGTCGGTGTACACCAACGGATGATCAGTTGACGGGTTGTATACCAACCGGTGATCAGTCGGGAGATTGTGGTGGGTTGTTTGTATACCTACTGGTTTAGCAGTGGTGGCCAGGTTGTATACCTACCAGTATAGCAGTGGTGGCCAGGTTGTATACCTACTGGTTTAGCAGTGGTAGCCAGGTTGTATACTTACGAGTTTAACAGTGGCGGACTGGTTGTATACATACTGGTTTAGCAGTGGCTGGATGGTTGTGCACCTACTGGTTTAACAGTGGTGGGCTGGTTGCATACCTACTGTTTAGCAGTGGTGGTTTGTACGTATACCTACTGGTTTAGCAGTGGTGGGCTAACAGTGGCGGACTGGTTGTATACATACCAGTTTAGCAATGGCGGGCTAGTTGTATACCTACTGTTTTTGCAGTGGTGGGCTGGTTGCATACTTACAGGTTTAACAGTGGTGGACTGGCATACCTATTGATTTGGCAGTGCCGGGCAGGTTGTATACCTACTGGTTTAGCAGTGGTGGGTTGGTTGTTGTATACCTACCGGAACTGTTGTGGTTGCTGTTGTTGCTGGGTTGGGAGGGGGTGCGTTACCGCAGTGGACAAAGGAAACTGTAAATGAAGAAAAAAGGAATTCTTGTTAACTAATATGGAAAGCTAATGACACTGTCGTACTTTTACACAACTATATATTCAAATCTGATTTTTAAAAGTGGCAAATAAAAGAAATGTAGAAAATTACCAATTAAGTAATGTGACCTCCTACTGTAGATTGATTTTGTATACACAACGAGTAATAAAGAATGGAATAAGACGCTTGTTAGGGACAGGTGATTGCTTCATGTATATTACTATTAGAGACAGGTGATTGCTTCATATTACTGTTAGAGACAGGTGAATGCTTCATGTATATTACTGTTAGAGACAGGTGATTGCTTCCTGTATATTACTGTGAGAAACAGGTGATTGCTTCATGTATGTTACTGTTAGAGACAGGTGATTGCTTCATGTATATTACTGTTAGAGACAGGTGATTGCTTAATGTATGTTACTGTTAGAGACAAGTGATAACTTCATGTATGTGGCTGTTAGACACAGGTGATTGCTTCATGTATATTACTGTTAGAAACAGGCGATTGCTTTATGTATATTACTGTTGGAGACAGGTGATTGCTTCATGTATATTACTGTAAGAGACAGGTGATTGCTTTATGTATATTACTGTTAGAGACAGGTGATTGCTTCATGTATATTACTGTACATGTTAGAGACAGGTGATTGCTTTATGTATATTACTGTACAAGTTAGAGACAGGTGATTGCTATATGTATATTACTGTTAGAGACAGGTGATTGCTTCATGTATATTACTGTTAGAGACAGGTGATTGATTCCTGTATATTACTGTTAGAGACAGGTGATTGCTTCATGTATATTACTGTTAGTGACAGGTGATTGCTTCCTGTATATTACTGTTAGAGACAGGTGATTGCTTCATGTATATTACTGTTAGAGACAGGTGATTGCCTCATGTATATTACTGTTAGAGACAAGTGATTGCTTCATGTATATTATTGTTAGAGATAGGTGATTGCTTCATGTATGTGGCTGTTAGAGACAGGTGATTGCTTCATGTATATTACTGTTAGAGACAGGGGATTGCTTCATGTATGTTACTGTTAGAGATAGGTGATTGCTTCAGGTACATGAATGTTTAGAGACAGGGGATAACTTCATGTATGTTACTGTTAGAGACAGGTGATTGCTTCATGTATATTACTGTTAGAGGTAAGCCGGCGTGGCCTAGTGGTATCGCGTCGGACTCCTGATCGGGAGGCCGGGGTTCGAGTCCACGCTCTGGTCATGCTGGTGTCATGTCTTTCGGATGAGACAGTAAAAACCGAGGCCCCGTGTCGTGGTATGCATGGCACGTTAAAGATCCCTCACTGCTTCGGGTGGGTCCGTTGCAAAGGTCAAAATTTGTATGCCCTGCATCAGGCAGATGCCGTCATCATATACGTGAAATATTCGTGGTGTGACGTAAAACAAAAATCAATCAATCAATCAATACTGTTAGAGGCAGGTGATTGCCTCATGTATATTACTGTTAGAGACAAGTGATTGCTTCATGTATATTACTGTTAGAGAAAGGTGATTGCTTCCTGTATATTACTGTGAGAGACAGGTGATTGCTTCCTGTATGTGGCTGTTAGAGACAGGTGATTGCTTCATGTATATTACTGTCAGAGACAAGTGATTGCTTCATGTATATTACTGTTAGAGACAGGTGATTGCTTCCTGTATGTGGCTGTTAGAGACAGGTGATTGCTTCATGTATATTACTGTTAGAGATAGGTGATTGCTTCATGTATATTACTGTTAGAGACAGGTGATTGCTTCATGTATATTACTGTTAGAGACAGGTGATTGCTTCCTGTATGTGGCTGTGAGAGACAGGTGATTGCTTCATGTATATTACTGTTAGACACAAGTGATTGCTTCATGTATATTACTGTTAGAGATAGGTGATTGCTTCATGTATATTACTGTTAGAGACAGGTGATTGCTTCCTGTATGTGGCTGTTAGAGACAGGTGATTGCTTCATGTATATTACTGTAAGAGACAGGTGATTGCTTTATGTATATTACTTTTAGAGACAGGTGATTGCTTCATGTATATTACTGTACATGTTAGAGACAGGTGATTGCTTTATGTATATTACTGTTAGAGACAGGTGGTTGCTTCATGTATATTACTGTTAGAGACAGGTGGTTGCTTCATGTATATTACTGTTAGAGACAGGTGATTGCTTCCTGTATATTACTGTTAGGTGATTGCTTCCTGTATATTACTGTTAGAGACAGGTGATTGCTTCATGTATATTACTGCTAGAGACAGGTGATTGCTTCATGTATATTACTGTTAGAGACAGGTGATTGCTTCCTGTATATTACTGTTAGAGACAGATGATTCTTTCATGTATTTCACTGTTAGAGACAGGTGATTCTTTCATGTATATTACTGTTAGAGACAGGTGACTTTCATGTACATGACTGTTCAGAGACAGGCGCTAACTTCATGTATATTATTGTTAGAGACAGGTGATTGCTTCATGTATGTTGCTGTTAGAGACAGGTGATTGCTTCATGCATATAACTGTTAGAGACAGATGACTGTTTCATGTATCTTACTGTTAGAGACAGGCAATTGCTTCATGTATGTTACTGTTAGAGACAAGTGATAACTTTATGTATATGACTGTCAAAGACAGGTGATTGCTTCATGTATGTTACTGTTAGAGACAGGTGATTGCCTCATGTATATTACTGTTAGAGACAGGTGATTGCTTTATGTATATTATTGTTAGAGGCAGGTGATTGCCTCATGTATATTACTGTTAGAGACAAGTGATTGCTTCATGTATATTACTGTTAGAGGCAGGTGATTGCCTCATGTATATTACTGTTAGAGATAGGTGATTGCTTCCTGTATGTGGCTGTTAGAGACAGGTGATTGCTTCATGTATATCACTGTAAGAGACAGGTGATTGCTTTATGTATATTACTTTTAGAGACAGGTGATTGCTTCATGTATATTACTGTACATGTTAGAGACAGGTGATTACTTTATGTATATTACTTTTAGAGACAGGTGATTGCTTCATGTATATTACTGTACATGTTAGAGACAGGTGATTGCTTTATGTATATTACTGTTAGAGACAGGTGGTTGCTCCATGTTTATTACTGTTAGAGACAGGTGATTGCTTCATGTATATTACTGTTAGAGACAGGTGGTTGCTTCATGTATGTTACTGTTAGAGACAGGTGATTGCTTCCTGTATATTACTGTTAGGTGATTGCTTCCTGTATATTACTGTTAGAGACAGGTGATAACTTTATGTATATGACTGTCAGAGACAGGTGATTGCTTCAGGTATGTTACTGTTAGAGACAGGTGATTGCTTCAGGTACATGAATGTTTAGAGACAGGGGATAACTTCATGTATATGACTGTTAGAGACAGGTGATTGCTTCATGTATGTTACTGTTAGAGACAGGTGATTGCTTCACGTATATGACTGTTTAGAGACAGGTGATAACTTCATGTATATAACTGTTAGAGACAAGTAATTGCTTCATATATGTGGATGTTGGAGACAGGTGATTGCTTCATGTATGTCTCTGTTAGAGATAGGTGATTGCTTACTATACGTTGCAGTTAGCGACAAGTGAAGGTGATTGCTTACTGCATGTGGCTGTTAGAGACAGGTGAGTGTTTAATGTATTAGGTTGTTAGAGACAGGTGAGTGCTTAATGTATGTGTATGTTATAGAGACAATGATTGCTTCACTTATGTGGCTGTTAGAAACAGGTGATTGCTTATTACATGTTGCTGTTAGAGACGGGTGATTATTTGATGAATGTTGCTGTCAGAGACACGTGGTTATTTAAGGTATGTAGCTTTTAGAGATAGGTGATTGCTTTATGTATGTGGCTGTTAGGGACAGGTAAATGCTTCAAGTACCTGTGCATCTCACGTTCTCAACTGTTTATCTATGACGTCATTTTTTTCGTCGATCTAAAGCCAGAATAAGAAGACATCTAAACATATAAAAACTGAAGACAAAATGCGATTCAAACAGGTAAGGTAATCATAAACAACGATCCTACACAAAAATCCACATTTTCGCTAAGTCCTTTTTGTAACCAATGTTCCAATACCGATTTTTTACCCCAGACCATTATCACTGTTTATGTTACCCGCGCAGCCATTTTCTTTGATGATGACAAATCTGTCTCACTAGTGCGCTTTGGTAATCAGTACTGTAGGCCAATAGTAAAAAAAAATGTGTTTAAATCCGCTATCACTTCATATGATTTTACGTAACGTTACGTGTTAATCATTTTCTGATAACAACATTGAATGGGTATATTATGAAAATACTGACGTTTATTTATATAGACACAAAGATATATCTATCTATATATATATATATATATATATATATATATATATATATATATATATATATATATATATATATATATATATATATATATATATATATATATATATATATATATATATATATATATATATATATATATATATATATATATATATATATATTATATATCTTGTATAAAACTGACGTATCTAGGGGAGAGGGGGGACAATTTGCAAATTATATAAGTTTTGCACAATTGTTTAAAACATAATTAACCCCCACCCCTCTTTACCCTGCATTAAAAACTTTTCCCAACTGCCTGCTGGATTCGTCAAATAATTTTATGCATTATTCTTTTATTTCAATTAGGGGCTTTACCAAGGATAATTTGACAAAACTGTTGAATATTTATGCACATATGATTTAAGAATCTAGCATAGTTTTCTATCTATACATCAGTATTTAGTGTGTGTGTTTTTTTAGGTGAACACGCACCATATTAAGAGCAAATACAGGCTTTATAGTCCAACGAGCATGACAAATTGCCGTAAGGGATGGTAAGCAGAGCATACGAGGTGCTGCAAAACAATAGGGAATCCCAATCCAAAGTCTGAGAAATAGGATAAGTGGAAAAATTTCAATTGATGTTGTTAAATCAGGGAGGGCACCTGTTTTCAATATGGAAGAGGAAAGCACGTATTGTTGAGCATTTGAAAAAAATGGCGCAACTTGGGTATGGTTATACTCGATCCGAAGTTGTTGATATTGCAAATGATTTTGCGAGAAGTTTAAATAAAAGAGATACAGACAAGCCATTAACTCTGCGGTGGCATCAGACGTTTATGTCCAGATGGGATGCTGAAGTTGAGCTTGTTAAACCAAGAATCCTTGAGGTTGCGAGAGCCAAGGCTGGTAACGAAGATACAGTCATAGGGTATTTCAAAGAATTGCGGGAAATTATTTCCAAATATAACTTGCAGGATAAGCCACATCTCATTTTCAATGTGGATGAAAAAGGATTCAGCAAAATCATACACCACCATCTGTAGTTGCTGGAAGAAGGGCAAGCACTGTGCAAGAAATCACATCACAGAAATCATCAACAACAACAATTCTGGGATGTGGCAGTGCAGCAGGAACGGCAGTTCCCCCCTTTTTTGTATTTGCTGGAACCAGAATGCGGCAAGAATTGTTAAGTGGAGGAACATCGGGCACTGATGGCACTGTATCTGAATCTGGCTGGTCCAATTCTGTGATATTTCATCAATACCTTGAGAACCACTTTTTAACTCATGCTCCAGGTAGAGGAGAGGATCCCATCTTGCTTATACTTGACGGTCATAAATCACACGTTTCCGTTGGTTTAGTTGATTGGGCTAGAGAACATAATATAATTCTTTACATTTTACCAGCCCACACAAGCAAAATACTTCCTTCAACCGTTAGATGTTGGATGTTACAGGCCTTTTCACCGAGTTTATAATGATGAGTGTCACAAAATGACCAGGACCTTGGCATCGGTCATCACCAGAAACAACATCTGTGAGGTTGCATGTAAAGCTTACACCAAAGCACTCAGCCCAGAAAACCTTCGCATGGCATTCCGTAAAACTGGTATATATCCTTTAGAACAATACGCCATTAACACAGCTTATATTCTTCCATCTGCAGCTTTTAATTACGAAAAAGCTGAGCAAGGTATTAACGAAAACGGCGAGAGTCAACAAATTGTTTAAAGAAAGCAAACATAAACATAGAAATGAATGATGTTGAAGAACCTGACATGACTGGTGACTATTTTAAATCTAAGGTGGACCGTTTGAAAAAAAATTAAGACAGAGAGGATAGATAAATATAGGAGAACCATGTCAAAGATAACATCAGGACATTGCACAACAGAAGAAGAGGTTCGGGAAAAAATGATCCAACACTAGGAAACAACAACTACAAAAAGTACAAAATTATATCAAAAGAGAAAATTATCAAAAGAGAAAAAGAATTCAGAACAAAAGAAGAAAAGAAAGTGCCTGGCAAACTCACAAGAACCTGGACCGAGTAAAATTGTGCCGCAAAATGAACCTGTTTTAAATTCAGATTCTGAAAATGAGACAGAAATATCTGAAGAAGATAAGTGTTGCGTTTGTAAGCAATTCACTCCAAAGGAAGTTAGACAAAGTGATTGTTTAATTTTTACTATATGGGTTGCCTGTGATAGATGCTCACACTGGGTTCATTTAATATATTGCACAAAGGAAAGAACAGTCAGGAAGGGAGATGCATTTCTATGCCCACATTGTAAAAGCTCATAGAAAATCAAATCATTTCATTAATCTTGTCAAATTGTTTATGTTATGATAAAAATTCTAAAATAATCATTCAATTTCTGATCAAATAAAACACTATTATCTGTTGTAACATTTTATTCAATATCTGGTACAAGAAACACATTTAGTGATAGTAGTGGCCTATTTTTTTTATAAGTGTACGAATTTAGGGTCAGATAAATAAACATGGACGGCAATGTACTTCTTCCTACAATAAAATTAGCAATGAAATAGATCAGAGTTTGCTACATATCTGCATGACTAGCACTTTGGATGGTTCATAAGAAAGTGAAGTGAGTTTGCAGAATTACACGCAGTTTCCGTTGCTATGACGCAATATACCTTAGGTGTACGAATATTGGGTTCACTAGGATACAATATATATAAATGCATCAGACAATATACTTTACTCCTGCATGAAAACACAAAATAAGACAGTTATTCTGTATATATGCGCTTTTAATTCCAAAATATCATACTGGAAACTTCCATTGCCTATTTATAAACTGCATCATTAAATCATTCCGGAGGGAAGTTATAAATTGAAAGAAACAGCCGGTGTCGCATGACAACGTAACGTTTATCCAGAATGACATACTTTAGCGCAAAATACGACTTTAATGACGTCACGCGAGGTTGGAAATGTCGAACCTTTCATTATGACGTCCTAAGCTCAACAATCAAAAGTCTGCCAAACATCGCTTTCTGTGTTGAGAAGTGGGTCAAATATGGGGCTTTATGACGTCACCGATCAATGTACTTTATACAGAAATAAAATACATAGGTCTTGAAAGCTTTATCTCAGGCAATTACAGTGGTTGTGCATATATAGATCCATAAATGCCCACAAACTTCATATCAGCCCGGGGACTATTTCCAGTTACGTGACGTCATACTTATATTTGACGTCATACCGTACGCAAACGAACATGGCGGGCAGTGCTATTAACGGAAATACTTCGATTTATAGAATTTTGAAAATGTACATGGACGGTTAAATTTATAAGCTCGTGTCCGCTCAAAGACCTCGGGCGGTCATATTTCGTCGTATTCACCCTGACATGGTTCGTAAAAGAACGTGACATTCAGTCTTTTTTTATTGTTCTATCTATGACGTCATAAACAAATGCGTTGTTTGTCGGAGTTTTGTCGGACCTCAGATGACGTCATCACAATGAAAAATTGCGTTTTGGAAAGGGTGAATTCAGTCAATAACTTTTAAATAATTTCCCCCATGAATAATCTTTGGAGTAAAAAGGTTATCAATTGCACAGTGTTAGTACACGTCTTCATCGTCTCCACTACAAAACATATACCGTTACTGCACAGCGCACAAGAGTATAAACGATCAGCTAAAATTTAGGCTGTGAACCCATCTACAGAGGTGACCAATTTCATTTAGGATCTGAACCCTTTCTACAAAGTGAACATATTTCATTTAAGAGCTTTACAATCATGCATACAGTTCTTCCAGATGTGCTGGAATAATAAAGATGTTTCAAGACTAGGCAATTTTATGTTTTGGATCCTCTTCTATTGCTAAAGGCGTACTGGGCACGAAATGAAATTTACAATTTATGTTTTATTTTGGAGATTTTCCATGTGAATAGATTGTGATAAATGTCTAAAAGTAGTTTTCAAAACATCTCCACATTTTGTGATGACGACAGACTGCGACCGAAGCATTGAATCTCCCAAATGACTTAATATGTATGTACATAGACGATTACTCCAGCAGACATCATAAACATTTCTCAACATTCCGATATCCTACCAAACCTGGAAAGCAAGACAGGTATATTACCAATGGCATTCTGAATCAGTTTATTAGAAAATCCGCGGAGGGTTTGACTCCATGAAGTATAACGCTCAACTTTTGTGTACACTTCGTATTGGAAGAAGAAGAAGAAGCGTCATTACACCCTTTTAACTTATGTTATGTGGCAATGACACTTTAAACACAGTGCTTTTTCACATTCATGTATATGTACAGTACTGAATTATATTTGTTTCGTCTGTATGTAAGGGCATTCACGGCGGGTGTGGCTAGTCAAACAGGAAACGCTCACTCTCCTGGACACCTGGTTTCCCCTCTTAGTTCCAGGGATCCGTGAATGTCCACTGTGGTACATTCTTGTTGGTGCCAGTCATGTGACACCAGTTACTTTCGTATTTTACATTAACGTCACACTTATTCCCTTTGCAGGGTACAGCTCGTAAAAAAGTTCTCCGCGGACAGTTTGACATTAGTGTTATTATACACTTTTTCCTGATGTTATGTGGCAGTGGCACTATCTACACAGTGTTTGCTCACATTCATGTATATATACAGTACTGAATTATATTTGTTTCGTCTGTATGTAAGAGCATTCACGGCGGGTGTGACTAGCCAAACAGGAGACGCTCACTCCTCCCGGGCACCTGGTCCCATTATTTAATTTCAGGGGTCCGTGAATATCCACTGTGGTACATTGTTGTTAGTGCCACAGTCACGTGACACCAGTTACTTTCGTATGTTACATTACTTCATCTTCTATTAATGATCCAAAGCACTTCGAGAACTCAAGTTTAATTGAGCAGAGGACTTTCTTCTACTTCGGGTATCGCCCTTGTTTTTACAATTTGGTTCTGTTTAGAAACAAAATATGTGGCAATCTGATACTTAACTCTGATGGGCTTATTTCGTTCAAAGTCCACCAAAGTTTGAAGAGAATATGTGGTTGGTTAGTTGGTGTTTTATGTCGCTTTCAGCGATTTTTCCACATATATCGCAACATGGAAGCAGGAGTAACAACCTCTCAATCATAGGTTGCACTCGCTAGTAGCCAGTCCGGGCCTCCATTGATGTGACTACATGCAAAATGTGCCGTCATCTAAGCAATGTATGAAATACCTATGTGTGTTCTTTTATATACATTAAAAGTTTACATGATCATACCCCATTTTCGTGCCTCGTGGCATATTTCCAGGAAAAATTTCACAAATAAATTATTTGTAATCTGAAAGTACACAGCTTCCCCTGGTTTCACCTATGCTGTCATGAATTTCCAACACATTTATCTCAAGTTTATGAGAAAGCACATGGCTTACCTATTTAAACATGTAAAACTACCTGAAAAGAGTTTCGTACATGCCCTCATTTTCGAACTTCTGTATACAAGCCAGACACCCATACACAGTGCAGATCTTCACCTTGAATATACAACCTAAATAGCAGTATTTTTATGATAAATGTACCCATATGCTTAGCCATGTATGGGCATTCTCCCTATATCAATATCCTCACCTTGGGCACGGATACGAAAATGCCACTGCTTATTGGATCCATAATGGTGCAATCCGGAATAGAACTCCGAATGTTTGCACAAGTCAAGCGTTTAACCACTACACCAAAACTGCCTTTCGAAGAGAAATAGGATGAGATTTCTTTCAGAGTCCATCAAAGTTCATTATCAAAGTTTGATCAAAGCTTCCCTGACGGTTTCCATTACCAAATATCCGTAAAGAGAGAGGATGTGGATGTGACTGCCTTGAAAACATTCTAAAGAATTAATTTTACAATGCTTCAAATGTTAGTCGGACGACTTGCTTTTAGACTCCAAAAGAAAGACGCATAATTTTGCAAACCTTTGCGTCTGGGACTCAAAAATAGCCATCACCCTGCGACACTTGGCCAGCGGTGACAAGTACCACTACTTGATGTATTCTGTTAGAGTTGCCAACAATATCAGAAATTATCACAGAACAACTTTGTTGTACAGGTGCTTATGGTACCTATACAATTCAATGAAATTATCTTGCCGTTCTTGAGATAATTTAATTGGTTGTCTTCAAAAAGGCTTAAGCTCTTCTTGAGGAGGTTCAACTTGTGGCACCATAGTATCATTGTACTCCAAGATCAGAATTACAAAAATTCTGTAATTCAAATCTATTTCTATTTTTATACATCAGACATTCATGATACAATTTCATATCACTCTCTTCAAAAAGATTTGTATAATCAGGATTTAAAAAAGAATAATCATTTGATAAATTAAAAATGAGAAGAAAAGACTTTATAATTATCTTTTTATGGATATTTTGTGAATGATCATTTCATTTTTAGTTTCATTAATTATAATGGGCTTTCTGCCCTTTTGTCCATGTTCTCTTTGGCACCGTTGCAATGAAAAGATTCAAGTGTAAAATGTGATATCTTTTATTTAATGATATATGTCATTAGTAGAACGTAATAAAGCGTAGAAAGCCGTACTAAATATCTAGTGGTACGTGAAACGTAAAGATGTGTTGTCGAAACGTCGTACATATCTAGTAAAAGGTAAGAGCTTCAGAACATGGTGAAATTCTGACAAAAGTAAAACGCAGTATACCGTAGTCCTTCATACGAGACTGCAAATTAGGCTTAAGAAGTGGAACCAAGTTTTTTGTGACAACGGAGCTTAAAAAAGCAAATTTGTATTTCATTTTTGTATTAATTCGTAATAATGAGACAATCCTCTGGTTTATTATCCTAAATTTTCAGATCATACGATAATCCTTGCATTAAAGGACCGAAAATGGAGGTATTTTGTATAACATTTTATACAAACTGGAGTATTGATATTTGTCTCATTTTATGGTTGTTTTCGTTACATACTTACCACACAGCAGAAAAAGGAGGACTCCTCGAACAACATCATTGACAACCATCCTGAAAAGAATTTGTATAAATTAACAGATATATTAAAAAAGTCTCTAGGTTATATGTACTCCATTCCGACTTCAAATGGATATATTTTATTAATTTACAATATATGTGTGTAATGTCAATATCTGAATTAAATACTTTCGTTCAGTGTTACCGAATCCATATTTAATCCCATCCTCTAAAGTTTTGTTGAAAAATGCCTCCTGGAAATTTCGTTACATCATGAACTTAATTCGGATTCTTCTTCCTCTATGCTACAAACATGGGATATATAATGGTTTGGTATAATAATTTGTAAGAGAATTTGACTTATATTGTAGTAAAGGATTAAAGTCCTAAGAATCTATGACAATTATCTTTATGTAATGGTAACTATTTTGTGTAATATCTGTAATGGTCTAATTGTTTCTTGAGCAATACATTTGGATATGTCTATTGTGTGTAATATCTGTAATGGTCTAATTGTTTCTTGAGCAATACATTTTGTGTAATATCTGTAATGGTCTAATTGTTTCTTGAGCAGTACATTTGGATATGTCTATTTTGTGTAATATCTGTAATGGTCTGATTGTTTCTTGAGCAATACATTTGGATATGTCTATTTTGTGTAATATCTGTAATGGTCTAATTGTTTCTTGAGCAGTACATTTGGATATGTCTACTTTATGTAATATCTGTAATGGTCTAATTGTTTCTTGAGCAGTACATTTGGATATGTCTACTTTATGTAATATCTGTAATGGTCTAATTGTTTCTTGAGCAGTACATTTGGATATGTCTACTTTATGTAATATCTGTAATGGTCTAATTGTTTCTAAAGCAATACATTTGGATATGTCTATTTTGTGTAATATCTGTAATGGTCTAATTGTTTCTTGATCAATACATTTGGATGTGTCTATTTTGTCTAATATCTGTACTGGTCTAATTGTTTCTTGAGCAGTACATCAGTATGTTTGCAATCAAAAGTAACGGTGCTTTTTTATAGTAAAAATCGAGGTGAGTTTTTGCTACTTTGATCATGAAGGAAATTCAGAAGGTGCAACGATGGCTGTTGTGCAAGGAATACATGAGCTAGAATACGCGAGAAACAACATTCTTCCAAAAATGATGAACACCTTGTACTCGGAACAACATTAACGTCACGTCTATGGCGGGATTGATCGAACGTCAATGATATTGCAATTATTCCGACGTCGAATACACTCACCGAGAAGATCATAAGTCTCAGTGTCCAGTGCGTTCTAACTCTTTTTTTGAGCTCACCTCCTTGTCCCAGGCACAATACCAAAGGAAAGAGGAAGACATCTGACATAGCTGTAAGGCAGATGTCATCATAGAGATGTACACTAAAATCCGGTAACAAGTAATACAAGGTATGATGTAAGAGTTGCGGGGACACTTCCCCAGCATGCAATGTTATTGGAACCACATCAAACCAAACAATGTAGGGAAAGAGTATTTGCGAAATCATGACGCGATATCACGAATGTGGAATATGTATTTGTAAGAACATGATCAAATTTCAACAATGTTAGATCAAAGAACGCCTTTGTGCAAATCCATCGTTAGCCAGGGCCTTTCTGTTACTTACAGACCAAACCAATGCAGAAGAGGAAGAGATGGAAAACGTCCATCATGATTTTGAATGCAGCCAGAATACCCTGATTCACATTCCGAACTTTTGCATGGCTCATCGAACTTGCGACATATGAATGCATCTTTTGATAAAAGAACACTGTATTATCTGCAGTAATTTACCCGGGAGGACAAGAAGCCATCCTTGAAGGCGAAAAGGCGTTGAAATCATTCATGAACTGGTTATTTTCGAGGTGTTTCACGAACGACAAGTAGCGACAAGTATGCCCAAAATATTAATAAATTATGTTTGAAATGGATGCTTTATCAAAATGTATTATATCAGTGAATTACGTCTTTCCTCACACTGTATCTATTGAACTGGATCGATATTACCTTAACGTACTTGTTCATTATGTAAGTCGAAGGCAAATTTCATTTTATCTTGAAATATTATAACTTTAGAATATAGTTTCTAAAAGCTTATTACTATCGTCGTCAAGCCAGCGTGGCCTAGTGGTATCTCGTCGGACTCCTGATCGGGAGGCCGGTGTTCAAGTCCCGCTCTGGTCATGCCGGTGTCATGTCTTTCGTATGAGACAGTAAAACCGAGGCCCCGTGTCGTGGTATGCATGGCACGTTAAAGATCCCTCACTGCTTCGGGTGGGTCCTTTGCAAAGGTCAAAATTTGTATGCCCCGCATCAGGCAGATGCTGTCACCATATACGTGAAATATTCGTGGTGTGACGTGAAACAAAAATCAATCAATCAATCAATCAATCAACTATCGTCGTCTCTCTGTCTTTAAATAATTTCACATTGATGGAAAGTTGGAGTATCTATTGAATATCATGTGATGTAAAAGTTTTCTTATATCGCTTTGTTTAGAGATACAAAACTATAATTTGCGTTTTTATTGTAAAATTTTCTCTACGACCAGTATTTCAGTATATTTACCGAATCATATTTGGTTTTTTAAAAGGTGAGCTAATTAAGAGAGGAGGAAGATCTGATCAAATCATCTACCTCTGACGGTCAAACGACTGGTGGTGGGGATTTAATGAAGATGCAAAATTGTATGAAAACATTGAATATTCTCGATGCTACGAAGAATCAGAGTTGTATACGGCTGTGCATATAAATAAAAACCTTGCACAGCGAACTTGCAATTAAGCCAATTTCATGAAATTACCATTCATCTCTGCAATGTCCACAAACTGCCTTTTCTAATATGATACAGTGTATATTTACAGTATGAACTCCGCCGAATATACAATGATCTGGCTGTACATGGAAGTGCTTACCTTGGGAAATTACGGAGCATATCTTGGAAAGTTATAGAGCATATTTTGGGAAGTTACAGACTTTTCCTGAGAAGTTATTAAAACGTATGGATAGATAAATGGTATTTTTTACTGAAATAGACGTCGAATATTCGTTGTGCAAGTGTTAAAATATAAAAAGAACAAGAGGATCCGGAAAATTCCATGTTTCCATTCAGGTTTACGTTCTGATCAATATCATGTCAGATCTACGGTCTAGTCACCGTACTTCAGGCATTATAAATCAAAGTACTTACGGTACTGGTAGCCGGGCTTTTAGTAACTGGTCAAGTAGCAAAAGATTAAATTGGACTTAAAATACAGTTGATAACAAATTCAAGGACAGAATAATTTACACATTTCATTATGGAAATAGTGAAATGAAGTTTATCATTGGATAACTTTGATAAAATATCTCGTGAGGCATAGCATATACCCTTGATCATGATGAAAACCATAGATTCATTACTGTTTTAAACAGTTACAATGCCCTTGTCATGCTTTATCCTCTTGAACATAAAAATATATGTCATCTCCTATTGCTATAGAGAGCAGAATTATGACTTTTCCTCCTGATTGGTGTAAAGTCAAAACGGCCCAAAAATAAAACGGACCACACGAAAATAGGAATAAATTTGTGCTGAAGGCAGTTTATAAAAATGTCAAATTATTTGCCCTCTTACTTTCTGTATCAAGTGTAATTTAAACACTAGGTGAAAAAAATCTATTTTGAAATCAAAGTCAATATCCACTGTCAAAATATTACAGAGTTCGGCCGCTGTGGTAAAAAAAAATGGGCCGTTCTGGTGTGGACCGTTTTTTTTTTTTTTTTTGCCGTTTTGACTATAACTCTCTGGATTAATATTGTTTTAGTACAATTTCACTTCCATTGACAATCCATGACCATTAAACCTACTCTGTCTAGCAGAATGTTCTATCTATCCTTGAAAATTTCTACAGATCTACCATAGAAACTCAACATATCTTGAAAGTAGCCGACGGTTCGAAGAGTAATGCATAAAAACAAATTTCAATTATCGCTTTTTTTGTCAAAATTGCAAAAATTTAGATGTTACGGAGCAAATCCGAGAGAAACATGAAATAATACATCCCCGACGCCAGGGACGTATATATCTAAATTTAGATATACATGTATACGTCCCTGTCGACGCTAAACATCACCCGCCTCTCATAAATTACATTAAATACTGTATAATAATGTTGTGTCTGCTACTGCAGACGAATTACATCTACATGCAGTGTGTACTGCTTGTTATCAGTTATCTGTCCATACGGTCTGTGCTGTAATTATACTATTCTGTCTAGCTCTTCGCGCAGTTATATCAAGCAAATGCAGGTAACTTCAGTCTACGAAAATACACATGTATATCTGTATTTGCGTTGTTACATATAATTAATGATCCAATAACGATTCAATACGTTCTGAATATTATAATGCTAGGAATTACATCAGGGATTATGTTTTGAAGCGCAAGGACACATTGAGTGAGAAAGAGGGCTTTAAAACTTATAATTAGACTGCCTCGCTTTGAGAATCGTGCACGGCGGCTATAGCATTGCCTTATGCCTTCGGCATTAAGCCCGGCTAAAAATGACAATTAACATAATTTTCTGAAACTCATATACTGTTCTTTATGATTCGACACCGGCTCTGTTCGCGGACTGCGCCAACTATGTTGACGAGCTTCATTATTGACCGAGATTCTAGACTTACCACTTCACTTTATAATATGACAAATGCGGTGACTTTAATTTCCCCTTTGTGATATTGAGATATCATGCCATAAATCAACATTCCCGAAATTTTATGGTCGCTAAAAGACCTTGTTTGCTCATATGATAAATCTTGTCTGACATGTTGACTTTCTTAATTCATAGTAGTTAGACCCTCTTTATTACTAACACTGCATTATTTGTACTGTTCATGACATATACCGATTGTAAATACGGCTGAGGAGTTTCCTACTTTTGTAACTGAGAATAGTTCTAATAGGCATACATTTATAACATAACGGCGGATGTGACCTGTTGGCAAGAAATGCTTACTCCTCCATGGCACCTGATCCCATATATATAAAGCACAAAAAGAATCAGTGAAACATCTGGGGGTACTATGGACCTTGTATCTCCGACCATAGGCCGTGGGTTCGAGTCCCAGACCGGGAACGAAATATAGGGTGCCTGGTTAGCTGTATATGTTTGTCTAATTTGTATTTCTTCGGAGATCCAAGATCCAGAACCCCCCCCCTGGAATCCGAAAATTTTACCCCAAAAAGGTAAAATTTGGGTATTTTTGGGGTTGGACCCCCCTCGTCTAAGGGGACAATTTACCGTTTTTGGTTGGACCCCCTCTGACAAAAATTTCTGGATCCGCACATGTCGGATGCATGACCGCTAGGTTATTCGGTACCATGGGTCGTGGGTTCCAGTCCCAGACGGGGAACGAACATATGTGAAATACAGTGTGCCTTGTAAGCTGTAGTGTCTTTGTGCTTTATATGTTTGTCTGATTCGTCTTTATTTTCTACAGGTATTTCTTCGAAGATCCAAGGTCCATAGTACTCCCAGGTGTTACACTGATTCTAGTTGTGCTTTGACTCGATAGTTGAAATCGATGTGAAACACTAATTATCACATCCTACACGATTTGGCGTTACTGTGCACCCCTTTAATTCTGCTGCCTTAAAATTTCACGAATTTTAAATTTTCCATATTTCGGTGCCCTTAATTTTCGTGGTTTTATGATTGTTTAACGCAATACTAGTAATACAAGTATGAATATATCATCTCATCAGCATTTAGAGTCTAGGTAACAAGGTAAGATACGGTAATGGTTCACATTGTGATGATGTAGGGATAAAAACATCTCACGAGTTTTGAACAATTTTAATGCAATAAAATGATTAGAAAGGAAATTGTTTTTTAATTTTGTGTTTTAACAATATGCTGTCTTTAAATATCGCGATTATTTATCGCTCGCAAAGTTTGCGAAAATTAAGGGCGCGCAAAATTTTAAGGGTTTACAGTATTTAAAACATTTAACACTTACATGTATGTTATAAGACTGTAGATTAAAGGGAAAGGATTAGTCTTGTCTTATCATAGTCCCGCTCTGGTCTTGCCGGCGTCCTGTCTTTCGGATGAGACAGTAAAAACCGAGGCCCCGTGTCGTTGTATGCATGGCACATTAAAGATCCCTCGCTGCTTTGGGTGGGTCCGTTGCAAAGGTCAAAATTTGTATGCCCCGCATCAGGCAGATGCCGTCACCATATTTACGTGAAATATTCGTGGTGTGACGTTAAACAAAATCTGTCAATCACTATCTAACACCTAAGTTCTACTAACACAAAAAAACTTCGGACTACACCCTATGATAAGACAAGACTAATCTCATTCTCATAATCTACAAATGGCGTGGAGAGCAAAAATTAAACATACAGATATACTACAATCCATGCATGTAAATCTACGAGTATATACGTAATGCAATGCATACATGTGAATCTGTAGGTATGTATGTATTACAATACATGTATATGAATTTGTAAGTGAATGCACATGAATGTAAGGGTATATATATATTTATATAATACAATGCATGTATGTGAATCTGCAGGTATATATGTAATACAATGTAAGCATGTGAATCTGCAGGTATATATGTAATACAATGTAAGCATGTGAATCTGCAGGTATGTATGTAATACAATACATGTATGTGAATCTACACGTATTTATTTAATACAATGCATGCATGTGAATCTGTAGGCATATATGTAATGTATGTGAATCTGTAGGTATATAAGTAGTGTATGTGAACCTGTAGGTATATACATGTGTATGTAATGTATATGAATCTGTAGGTATATATGTAATGTATATGAATCTGTAGGTATATATGTAATGTATGTGAATCTGTAGATATATATGTAATGTATATGAATCTGTAGGTATATATGTAATGTATATGAATCTGTAGGTATATATGTAATGTATATGAATCTGTAGGTATATATGTAGTGTATGTGAACCTGTAGGTATATATGTAATGTATATGAATC
Source organism: Pteria penguin (assembly GCA_035048485.1). Lineage (NCBI taxonomy): Eukaryota > Metazoa > Mollusca > Bivalvia > Pterioida > Pteriidae > Pteria > Pteria penguin. The sequence goes on from CM068580.1 coordinate 15,113,333, forward strand.
TGTAGGTGTATATGTAATGTATATGAATCTGTAGGTATATATTTAATGTATGTGAATCTGTAGGTATATATGTAATGTATATTAATCTGTAGGTATATATGTAATGTATGTGAACCTGTAGGTATATATGTATTAATAATCAGGAGTAGTAACTTTCTCAGACATTATTTTACTTCAATAGTAAATTACCATGCAATGATTTTTCAAGATCTTGTTGTCTAGTAAGTGGATTTAAGGTCATATCCAACTTATTCAGTTTTAAGATAGATTTGCTTCATTATTGAACAAGTTTCTTCTTGTGGTCTATCACAGAGACTCATAGTGACGTCTAATGTGATCACCAAACTGAAAATTTGAGTTTTTTTTCAACTTCCTTGATTGACTGATTCAAATATTTTTCATTGCCATGTATAGGCAAAAACAAACATTACTCAATATTTTCTTTTATGGCGGACAATTTCTCTTCATATTTGAAATAAAATATATTGGATATATAATTCCTTGAATGAAAAAATTCTGTATTTGCAATATTCCTGGCAACCCTGGAACTTTATTTATGACTAAATTGGAGTTATCGTTCTTGTTATCAACTGCATTTGGTAAGAGGAACTCTTTCGTATAGAGATATGGAAGTTTTGCGAGACTGGTATGTTCCTATATTGTAGAACACTAAATTGATGCCACTCCCGAGCTGTTAATATTGCAAATGAATGAGTCGAATTTTGAAAGAAAAATAAGTGCGAATAAGTGTAAAGGAAATTTAAAAAAAAATCGGATTTTTTCGCAAATTCTCACAAATACAAAACCACATGAATTTCTAAATGCTTGTGCAATAGAAGGTGAAAATAGATAAGTTGAATTTTTCAGCATGTACAATTTAAACTTTTAATATGATACATATGATGCGACAGTGGCCATCGAGTATTGCACGTATATATTGGCTATGGAATTCGAACCAAGGACCACGCCGCACCACAGTGATAGATAAATAATAAGACTATCAGCGTCTGTGCCATTTTTTTTTATATCTATGTTAGGTGTACAGGAAAAATACTTCGATCCTATGTATAATTCAAACGTAGAATATGAAGGAAAAGATTAAAGGGGAAAAAATAATAATAAAACAAAACTCCTTAGACGTTATCTGATTTTTTAAATGAACCTTGAATTCATCTTCGCGATAATTTTACATAAATGAAATGCTAATTAAAATAGTTTTGAAACAACAATGCTTACCTGAATGGTTTACTTCACTCGGAGTGTATGACTGTGCTTTATTCAGGACGTGTAGTAAAAGCAGATCATGTGACGTACAACGCATCTGTTTTATTTAATTGCATATCGCATGAGGTCGTAATTTTTAAAAGTTTGCTTTCTATTCAGACGTGTATCTTCTGAGTCTCATGGGTAATTATACTCAATGCCCTTCTTATTTATATACTGGATGCCGAGTTGTAAATTACAAATGTAGATATATAGTCTGTCAAACAACTGAGAGAAGAAAATGTATACAAAAGCATACGTAACTATACAGTTGATATGAGTTGCGTGTACATTTTTTTCAGAGAGAGAGAGAGAGAGAGAGAGAGAGAGAGAGAGAGAGAGAGAGAGAGAGATTTGAACAGGTGGGTTATGAATTTTGATGCAGTCTGTAAAACGGTGTAAAATGAAAAAAGTTGCCTTTAGGAGGATTTGAAAAAATCCAGTCATAAATAACCAACACACTTTGACATAAAACTTTCAAATAACCCTTCAGATAGATATTTTGTGAGGAGATCGCTTTATGGCCCTTCTCTATATATTGAAAATATGACACAAAAGTGTGTCAAAGAAATTAGTATTTTTTCTAATATAAATAGATCTATGACTTATTAAGTGCTGCAAAACAAGGTCAAGGTCACAGTGACCAAATTTTGGTACATGACACATCCCGTTCCCATGAGGCATTTACATACCAAGTTTGATCATCCTGAGTCCTATGGTACATAAGTTATCAAGCGGACACGAATCGGGACGCACGGACAGACGGACATGGTGTTTTTTTTTTCCCCCCCCCCCCCCCCCCCCCCCCAAAATTCTTTGGCGGGGGTATCATGATAAATATTTCCTTCCAAGTCCTTGAAATTTGGAATCCCAAGTCTATGGAGTACAACAACGACTCTGGTGCAGTAACTCTCGTTACAACAGCCATGTCTGTATTTCTGAATTTTGCCGTTTAAACGAATTAAAAATTACAGATATATACGAATTGCTGCTATTTCGTATAAAATGATATAAATCTAAAAAATTTTAATTAATAAACTTGGAGACAACTATAATTACGGTCATTACCGAACTCTATTGTGTTTTGTTTAATTTATATGTACAGTGTATGTAATGTACAAGATATTTACGAAGAAATACTGAGTGTAGAATAAACATATTCCAGTTGCTGCATAATTAGTGACTTATTATTTCAAATGAAGCCATATGTACAGGTAAACGCAAGTGTGTTGAAACAAAGCAAATAACAGACTAAACCGCGTGACGGATATTTGGTGCGGTCAGCCGTGAAATCCCTTGCCGATAGTTCCTAGCTCGGCAGTTAAGTAGTCTGCCGGTGTATAGAATTTTAATTGGTGTGAAAATGTACATTTGTTCCGTGCTGCCGATGCCAGAAGGCGAATATGCCGATATAAAGAACACAAATAAGAGCATGTACTTTTATTACGGGCAGATTTCTGCCGATTTCGGAATATGCAGTTAATTCGAGTGACGTTGTAACGAGAGTGGACTGTATATACCATTGAGGTTTATTAACAACAAATAATGCAAATGCAGTTCAAACTTTCAAAATCCAATTCATTGCTGTATCTACACAGAGACATATATACTTTCAAGTATACTGCCGAGTTACGCCACTGTAATACGTCTACATGCAATGCATTTAAAGAACATTTTGAAAATCCTGTTTAGATGTTTCAAAAGTGTTGTTGCTTTTTGACGTAATTATGTTGCATACCACTCTTGCATGCACACATATTATGAGATAATCTTCCGTCTACTGAGCGATCACGAAGAGAGAGTCGCCTGACGCTTCCCTGATAACAAAAAAACCCCCCTAAAACTGGGTAGATCCGTCAATAAAATTCTAGACGGGTTTAATGAACCATTCAGGTGTGACAGAGTTGATAGGCCAGGCGGGGATGTCGTTGTGTATTCTAAAAATACCCTGTGTTGCAAGCGTCGGTATGACCTAGAAGTAATAGGTGTTGAATGCGTTTGGATAGAGGCAATGTCAATAATAAGAAATATCTGATTGGTACTTTTTATAGACCTCCAAACAGTTCACATATTTTATGGGATCAATTCGAACAATCGCTCGAACTTGCCAACGATACACACATTGAAAACATTTTCATAACAGGAGATTTTAATGAAAACCATTTTAATGAAATACATTTTGTGTAATATCTGTAATGGTCTAATTGTTTCTTGAGCAGTACATTTGGATATGTCTATTTTGTGTAATATCTGTAATGGTCTGATTGTTTCTTGAGCAATACATTTGGATATGTCTATTTTGTGTAATATCTGTAATGGTCTAATTGTTTCTTGAGCAGTACATTTGGATATGTCTACTTTATGTAATATCTGTAATGGTCTAATTGTTTCTTGAGCAGTACATTTGGATATGTCTACTTTATGTAATATCTGTAATGGTCTAATTGTTTCTTGAGCAGTACATTTGGATATGTCTACTTTATGTAATATCTGTAATGGTCTAATTGTTTCTAAAGCAATACATTTGGATATGTCTATTTTGTGTAATATCTGTAATGGTCTAATTGTTTCTTGATCAATACATTTGGATGTGTCTATTTTGTCTAATATCTGTACTGGTCTAATTGTTTCTTGAGCAGTACATCAGTATGTTTGCAATCAAAAGTAACGGTGCTTTTTTATAGTAAAAATCGAGGTGAGTTTTTGCTACTTTGATCATGAAGGAAATTCAGAAGGTGCAACGATGGCTGTTGTGCAAGGAATACATGAGCTAGAATACGCGAGAAACAACATTCTTCCAAAAATGATGAACACCTTGTACTCGGAACAACATTAACGTCACGTCTATGGCGGGATTGATCGAACGTCAATGATATTGCAATTATTCCGACGTCGAATACACTCACCGAGAAGATCATAAGTCTCAGTGTCCAGTGCGTTCTAACTCTTTTTTTGAGCTCACCTCCTTGTCCCAGGCACAATACCAAAGGAAAGAGGAAGACATCTGACATAGCTGTAAGGCAGATGTCATCATAGAGATGTACACTAAAATCCGGTAACAAGTAATACAAGGTATGATGTAAGAGTTGCGGGGACACTTCCCCAGCATGCAATGTTATTGGAACCACATCAAACCAAACAATGTAGGGAAAGAGTATTTGCGAAATCATGACGCGATATCACGAATGTGGAATATGTATTTGTAAGAACATGATCAAATTTCAACAATGTTAGATCAAAGAACGCCTTTGTGCAAATCCATCGTTAGCCAGGGCCTTTCTGTTACTTACAGACCAAACCAATGCAGAAGAGGAAGAGATGGAAAACGTCCATCATGATTTTGAATGCAGCCAGAATACCCTGATTCACATTCCGAACTTTTGCATGGCTCATCGAACTTGCGACATATGAATGCATCTTTTGATAAAAGAACACTGTATTATCTGCAGTAATTTACCCGGGAGGACAAGAAGCCATCCTTGAAGGCGAAAAGGCGTTGAAATCATTCATGAACTGGTTATTTTCGAGGTGTTTCACGAACGACAAGTAGCGACAAGTATGCCCAAAATATTAATAAATTATGTTTGAAATGGATGCTTTATCAAAATGTATTATATCAGTGAATTACGTCTTTCCTCACACTGTATCTATTGAACTGGATCGATATTACCTTAACGTACTTGTTCATTATGTAAGTCGAAGGCAAATTTCATTTTATCTTGAAATATTATAACTTTAGAATATAGTTTCTAAAAGCTTATTACTATCGTCGTCAAGCCAGCGTGGCCTAGTGGTATCTCGTCGGACTCCTGATCGGGAGGCCGGTGTTCAAGTCCCGCTCTGGTCATGCCGGTGTCATGTCTTTCGTATGAGACAGTAAAACCGAGGCCCCGTGTCGTGGTATGCATGGCACGTTAAAGATCCCTCACTGCTTCGGGTGGGTCCTTTGCAAAGGTCAAAATTTGTATGCCCCGCATCAGGCAGATGCTGTCACCATATACGTGAAATATTCGTGGTGTGACGTGAAACAAAAATCAATCAATCAATCAATCAATCAACTATCGTCGTCTCTCTGTCTTTAAATAATTTCACATTGATGGAAAGTTGGAGTATCTATTGAATATCATGTGATGTAAAAGTTTTCTTATATCGCTTTGTTTAGAGATACAAAACTATAATTTGCGTTTTTATTGTAAAATTTTCTCTACGACCAGTATTTCAGTATATTTACCGAATCATATTTGGTTTTTTAAAAGGTGAGCTAATTAAGAGAGGAGGAAGATCTGATCAAATCATCTACCTCTGACGGTCAAACGACTGGTGGTGGGGATTTAATGAAGATGCAAAATTGTATGAAAACATTGAATATTCTCGATGCTACGAAGAATCAGAGTTGTATACGGCTGTGCATATAAATAAAAACCTTGCACAGCGAACTTGCAATTAAGCCAATTTCATGAAATTACCATTCATCTCTGCAATGTCCACAAACTGCCTTTTCTAATATGATACAGTGTATATTTACAGTATGAACTCCGCCGAATATACAATGATCTGGCTGTACATGGAAGTGCTTACCTTGGGAAATTACGGAGCATATCTTGGAAAGTTATAGAGCATATTTTGGGAAGTTACAGACTTTTCCTGAGAAGTTATTAAAACGTATGGATAGATAAATGGTATTTTTTACTGAAATAGACGTCGAATATTCGTTGTGCAAGTGTTAAAATATAAAAAGAACAAGAGGATCCGGAAAATTCCATGTTTCCATTCAGGTTTACGTTCTGATCAATATCATGTCAGATCTACGGTCTAGTCACCGTACTTCAGGCATTATAAATCAAAGTACTTACGGTACTGGTAGCCGGGCTTTTAGTAACTGGTCAAGTAGCAAAAGATTAAATTGGACTTAAAATACAGTTGATAACAAATTCAAGGACAGAATAATTTACACATTTCATTATGGAAATAGTGAAATGAAGTTTATCATTGGATAACTTTGATAAAATATCTCGTGAGGCATAGCATATACCCTTGATCATGATGAAAACCATAGATTCATTACTGTTTTAACAGTTACAATGCCCTTGTCATGCTTTATCCTCTTGAACATAAAAATATATGTCATCTCCTATTGCTATAGAGAGCAGAATTATGACTTTTCCTCCTGATTGGTGTAAAGTCAAAACGGCCCAAAAATAAAACGGACCACACGAAAATAGGAATAAATTTGTGCTGAAGGCAGTTTATAAAAATGTCAAATTATTTGCCCTCTTACTTTCTGTATCAAGTGTAATTTAAACACTAGGTGAAAAAAATCTATTTTGAAATCAAAGTCAATATCCACTGTCAAAATATTACAGAGTTCGGCCGCTGTGGTAAAAAAAATGGGCCGTTCTGGTGTGGACCGTTTTTTTTTTTTTTGCCGTTTTGACTATAACTCTCTGGATTAATATTGTTTTAGTACAATTTCACTTCCATTGACAATCCATGACCATTAAACCTACTCTGTCTAGCAGAATGTTCTATCTATCCTTGAAAATTTCTACAGATCTACCATAGAAACTCAACATATCTTGAAAGTAGCCGACGGTTCGAAGAGTAATGCATAAAAAACAAATTTCAATTATCGCTTTTTTTGTCAAAATTGCAAAAATTTAGATGTTACGGAGCAAATCCGAGAGAAACATGAAATAATACATCCCCGACGCCAGGGACGTATATATCTAAATTTAGATATACATGTATACGTCCCTGTCGACGCTAAACATCACCCGCCTCTCATAAATTACATTAAATACTGTATAATAATGTTGTGTCTGCTACTGCAGACGAATTACATCTACATGCAGTGTGTACTGCTTGTTATCAGTTATCTGTCCATACGGTCTGTGCTGTAATTATACTATTCTGTCTAGCTCTTCGCGCAGTTATATCAAGCAAATGCAGGTAACTTCAGTCTACGAAAATACACATGTATATCTGTATTTGCGTTGTTACATATAATTAATGATCCAATAACGATTCAATACGTTCTGAATATTATAATGCTAGGAATTACATCAGGGATTATGTTTTGAAGCGCAAGGACACATTGAGTGAGAAAGAGGGCTTTAAAACTTATAATTAGACTGCCTCGCTTTGAGAATCGTGCACGGCGGCTATAGCATTGCCTTATGCCTTCGGCATTAAGCCCGGCTAAAAATGACAATTAACATAATTTTCTGAAACTCATATACTGTTCTTTATGATTCGACACCGGCTCTGTTCGCGGACTGCGCCAACTATGTTGACGAGCTTCATTATTGACCGAGATTCTAGACTTACCACTTCACTTTATAATATGACAAATGCGGTGACTTTAATTTCCCCTTTGTGATATTGAGATATCATGCCATAAATCAACATTCCCGAAATTTTATGGTCGCTAAAAGACCTTGTTTGCTCATATGATAAATCTTGTCTGACATGTTGACTTTCTTAATTCATAGTAGTTAGACCCTCTTTATTACTAACACTGCATTATTTGTACTGTTCATGACATATACCGATTGTAAATACGGCTGAGGAGTTTCCTACTTTTGTAACTGAGAATAGTTCTAATAGGCATACATTTATAACATAACGGCGGATGTGACCTGTTGGCAAGAAATGCTTACTCCTCCATGGCACCTGATCCCATATATATAAAGCACAAAAAGAATCAGTGAAACATCTGGGGGTACTATGGACCTTGTATCTCCGACCATAGGCCGTGGGTTCGAGTCCCAGACCGGGAACGAAATATAGGGTGCCTGGTTAGCTGTATATGTTTGTCTAATTTGTATTTCTTCGGAGATCCAAGATCCAGACCCCCCCCCCCCCCTGGAATCCGAAAATTTTACCCCAAAAAGGTAAAATTTGGGTATTTTTGGGGTTGGACCCCCCTCGTCTAAGGGGACAATTTACCGTTTTTGGTTGGACCCCCTCTGACAAAAATTTCTGGATCCGCACATGTCGGATGCATGACCGCTAGGTTATTCGGTACCATGGGTCGTGGGTTCCAGTCCCAGACGGGGAACGAACATATGTGAAATACAGTGTGCCTTGTAAGCTGTAGTGTCTTTGTGCTTTATATGTTTGTCTGATTCGTCTTTATTTTCTACAGGTATTTCTTCGAAGATCCAAGGTCCATAGTACTCCCAGGTGTTACACTGATTCTAGTTGTGCTTTGACTCGATAGTTGAAATCGATGTGAAACACTAATTATCACATCCTACACGATTTGGCGTTACTGTGCACCCCTTTAATTCTGCTGCCTTAAAATTTCACGAATTTTAAATTTTCCATATTTCGGTGCCCTTAATTTTCGTGGTTTTATGATTGTTTAACGCAATACTAGTAATACAAGTATGAATATATCATCTCATCAGCATTTAGAGTCTAGGTAACAAGGTAAGATACGGTAATGGTTCACATTGTGATGATGTAGGGATAAAAACATCTCACGAGTTTTGAACAATTTTAATGCAATAAAATGATTAGAAAGGAAATTGTTTTTTAATTTTGTGTTTTAAACAATATGCTGTCTTTAAATATCGCGATTATTTATCGCTCGCAAAGTTTGCGAAAATTAAGGGCGCGCAAAATTTTAAGGGTTTACAGTATTTAAAACATTTAACACTTACATGTATGTTATAAGACTGTAGATTAAAGGGAAAGGATTAGTCTTGTCTTATCATAGTCCCGCTCTGGTCTTGCCGGCGTCCTGTCTTTCGGATGAGACAGTAAAAAACCGAGGCCCCGTGTCGTTGTATGCATGGCACATTAAAGATCCCTCGCTGCTTTGGGTGGGTCCGTTGCAAAGGTCAAAATTTGTATGCCCCGCATCAGGCAGATGCCGTCACCATATTTACGTGAAATATTCGTGGTGTGACGTTAAACAAAATCTGTCAATCACTATCTAACACCTAAGTTCTACTAACACAAAAAAACTTCGGACTACACCCTATGATAAGACAAGACTAATCTCATTCTCATAATCTACAAATGGCGTGGAGAGCAAAAATTAAACATACAGATATACTACAATCCATGCATGTAAATCTACGAGTATATACGTAATGCAATGCATACATGTGAATCTGTAGGTATGTATGTATTACAATACATGTATATGAATTTGTAAGTGAATGCACATGAATGTAAGGGTATATATATATTTATATAATACAATGCATGTATGTGAATCTGCAGGTATATATGTAATACAATGTAAGCATGTGAATCTGCAGGTATATATGTAATACAATGTAAGCATGTGAATCTGCAGGTATGTATGTAATACAATACATGTATGTGAATCTACACGTATTTATTTAATACAATGCATGCATGTGAATCTGTAGGCATATATGTAATGTATGTGAATCTGTAGGTATATAAGTAGTGTATGTGAACCTGTAGGTATATACATGTGTATGTAATGTATATGAATCTGTAGGTATATATGTAATGTATATGAATCTGTAGGTATATATGTAATGTATGTGAATCTGTAGATATATATGTAATGTATATGAATCTGTAGGTATATATGTAATGTATATGAATCTGTAGGTATATATGTAATGTATATGAATCTGTAGGTATATATGTAGTGTATGTGAACCTGTAGGTATATATGTAATGTATATGAATCTGTAGGTGTATATGTAATGTATATGAATCTGTAGGTATATATTTAATGTATGTGAATCTGTAGGTATATATGTAATGTATATTAATCTGTAGGTATATATGTAATGTATGTGAACCTGTAGGTATATATGTATTAATAATCAGGAGTAGTAACTTTCTCAGACATTATTTTACTTCAATAGTAAATTACCATGCAATGATTTTTCAAGATCTTGTTGTCTAGTAAGTGAATTTAAGGTCATATCCAACTTATTCAGTTTTAAGATAGATTTGCTTCATTATTGAACAAGTTTCTTCTTGTGGTCTATCACAGAGACTCATAGTGACGTCTAATGTGATCACCAAACTGAAAATTTGAGTTTTTTTTCAACTTCCTTGATTGACTGATTCAAATATTTTTCATTGCCATGTATAGGCAAAAACAAACATTACTCAATATTTTCTTTTATGGCGGACAATTTCTCTTCATATTTGAAATAAAATATATTGGATATATAATTCCTTGAATGAAAAAATTCTGTATTTGCAATATTCCTGGCAACCCTGGAACTTTATTTATGACTAAATTGGAGTTATCGTTCTTGTTATCAACTGCATTTGGTAAGAGGAACTCTTTCGTATAGAGATATGGAAGTTTTGCGAGACTGGTATGTTCCTATATTGTAGAACACTAAATTGATGCCACTCCCGAGCTGTTAATATTGCAAATGAATGAGTCGAATTTTGAAAGAAAAATAAGTGCGAATAAGTGTAAAGGAAATTTAAAAAAAAATCGGATTTTTTCGCAAATTCTCACAAATACAAAACCACATGAATTTCTAAATGCTTGTGCAATAGAAGGTGAAAATAGATAAGTTGAATTTTTCAGCATGTACAATTTAAACTTTTAATATGATACATATGATGCGACAGTGGCCATCGAGTATTGCACGTATATATTGGCTATGGAATTCGAACCAAGGACCACGCCGCACCACAGTGATAGATAAATAATAAGACTATCAGCGTCTGTGCCATTTTTTTTTTATATCTATGTTAGGTGTACAGGAAAAATACTTCGATCCTATGTATAATTCAAACGTAGAATATGAAGGAAAAGATTAAAGGGGAAAAAATAATAATAAAACAAAACTCCTTAGACGTTATCTGATTTTTTAAATGAACCTTGAATTCATCTTCGCGATAATTTTACATAAATGAAATGCTAATTAAAATAGTTTTGAAACAACAATGCTTACCTGAATGGTTTACTTCACTCGGAGTGTATGACTGTGCTTTATTCAGGACGTGTAGTAAAAGCAGATCATGTGACGTACAACGCATCTGTTTTATTTAATTGCATATCGCATGAGGTCGTAATTTTTAAAAGTTTGCTTTCTATTCAGACGTGTATCTTCTGAGTCTCATGGGTAATTATACTCAATGCCCTTCTTATTTATATACTGGATGCCGAGTTGTAAATTACAAATGTAGATATATAGTCTGTCAAACAACTGAGAGAAGAAAATGTATACAAAAGCATACGTAACTATACAGTTGATATGAGTTGCGTGTACATTTTTTTCAGAGAGAGAGAGAGAGAGAGAGAGAGAGAGAGAGAGAGAGAGAGAGAGAGAGAGAGATTTGAACAGGTGGGTTATGAATTTTGATGCAGTCTGTAAAACGGTGTAAAATGAAAAAAGTTGCCTTTAGGAGGATTTGAAAAAATCCAGTCATAAATAACCAACACACTTTGACATAAAACTTTCAAATAACCCTTCAGATAGATATTTTGTGAGGAGATCGCTTTATGGCCCTTCTCTATATATTGAAAATATGACACAAAAGTGTGTCAAAGAAATTAGTATTTTTTCTAATATAAATAGATCTATGACTTATTAAGTGCTGCAAAACAAGGTCAAGGTCACAGTGACCAAATTTTGGTACATGACACATCCCGTTCCCATGAGGCATTTACATACCAAGTTTGATCATCCTGAGTCCTATGGTACATAAGTTATCAAGCGGACACGAATCGGGACGCACGGACAGACGGACATGGTGATTTCTATATAGCCCCCCCCCCCCCCCCCCCCCAAATTCTTTGGCGGGGGTATCATGATAAATATTTCCTTCCAAGTCCTTGAAATTTGGAATCCCAAGTCTATGGAGTACAACAACGACTCTGGTGCAGTAACTCTCGTTACAACAGCCATGTCTGTATTTCTGAATTTTGCCGTTTAAACGAATTAAAAATTACAGATATATACGAATTGCTGCTATTTCGTATAAAATGATATAAATCTAAAAAATTTTAATTAATAAACTTGGAGACAACTATAATTACGGTCATTACCGAACTCTATTGTGTTTTGTTTAATTTATATGTACAGTGTATGTAATGTACAAGATATTTACGAAGAAATACTGAGTGTAGAATAAACATATTCCAGTTGCTGCATAATTAGTGACTTATTATTTCAAATGAAGCCATATGTACAGGTAAACGCAAGTGTGTTGAAACAAAGCAAATAACAGACTAAACCGCGTGACGGATATTTGGTGCGGTCAGCCGTGAAATCCCTTGCCGATAGTTCCTAGCTCGGCAGTTAAGTAGTCTGCCGGTGTATAGAATTTTAATTGGTGTGAAAATGTACATTTGTTCCGTGCTGCCGATGCCAGAAGGCGAATATGCCGATATAAAGAACACAAATAAGAGCATGTACTTTTATTACGGGCAGATTTCTGCCGATTTCGGAATATGCAGTTAATTCGAGTGACGTTGTAACGAGAGTGGACTGTATATACCATTGAGGTTTATTAACAACAAATAATGCAAATGCAGTTCAAACTTTCAAAATCCAATTCATTGCTGTATCTACACAGAGACATATATACTTTCAAGTATACTGCCGAGTTACGCCACTGTAATACGTCTACATGCAATGCATTTAAAGAACATTTTGAAAATCCTGTTTAGATGTTTCAAAAGTGTTGTTGCTTTTTGACGTAATTATGTTGCATACCACTCTTGCATGCACACATATTATGAGATAATCTTCCGTCTACTGAGCGATCACGAAGAGAGAGTCGCCTGACGCTTCCCTGATAACAAAAAAACCCCCCTAAAACTGGGTAGATCCGTCAATAAAATTCTAGACGGGTTTAATGAACCATTCAGGTGTGACAGAGTTGATAGGCCAGGCGGGGATGTCGTTGTGTATTCTAAAAATACCCTGTGTTGCAAGCGTCGGTATGACCTAGAAGTAATAGGTGTTGAATGCGTTTGGATAGAGGCAATGTCAATAATAAGAAATATCTGATTGGTACTTTTTATAGACCTCCAAACAGTTCACATATTTTATGGGATCAATTCGAACAATCGCTCGAACTTGCCAACGATACACACATTGAAAACATTTTCATAACAGGAGATTTTAATGAAAACCAATTACGTCCAACTGACACCAAAAATTAAACAAATCTTGAACAAATTTGGATTTACTCAGCTTGTTAATAAACCTACTTCATTTACTGAGACATCTTCTACACTTGTAGATCTTATGATTACTAATACTCCCAATAATGTTGTCTATTGTAACTCAGTTGAACCTTTTCTTGATATAAACATACGTCACCACTGCCCTATAGTTTGTCTGGTTAAAGAACAAAAACGTCAAACATCTTGTTTTAAGAGGAAGATATGGCTTTATGAAAGAGGCAATTATGATGAATATAGAAAAATATTGTCTAAAGGTATTTATTTCCAATAATGTGTCACTAGATGAAAAAAATTTGAAGGTAACTAAAAAAATAATAGATACTGCTAACCAAACAATTCCAAATAATATCATTACTGTCCGACAAAATGACATCCCTTGGCTAACAAACTATATTCGAAAATTAATGAGAAAACGAAACCGACTGCGAAAAAAGGCCAAAAAATGTAATAACGCTTGTCATTGGACCAAGTTTAAAAAGATCAGAAATGAAGTTGTAAATCTCTTGCGAAATGCTAAACGCGAATTTCATGAAAATATTTGTAAAAAAATAATAAGTAATAAATTTGCTAGCAAAGATTGGTGGAAGTTGGTCAAACAAGTAGGTTGCATATCAAATAAATCAAATGGCATAAACTGTGTTCGATCTGAAGAAGATGTTCAGATTACTGATGATCTGATGAAGATGTTCAGATTACTGATGATCTGATGAAGATGTTCAGATTACTGATGATCTGATGAAGATGTTCAGATTACTGATGATGTGCAAAGAGCTGATCTTTTGAATAACTTCTTCTCATCTCAGTCTCATATCTCAGAACCAACCTCTGTATTTCCTGATCACCCACTTCCAGTACATAACTTAAGTGATATTGAAATCTCTCCACAGGATGTAAATGATGCCATTAAATGTTTAAATATTAACAAGCTTGTTGATAAGCCCTAGGCTCATGAAAAAAGCTAATAATGAACTAATTACCCCCTGAAAGAATTATTTAATATGTGTCTACGCTTAAACATATTTCCTACCTCATGGAAGACAGCATTAGTAGTTCCTGTTTTTAAAAAGAATGACCCTCAAAAGATTACCGACCAATATCCCTACTTAGCATTATAAGTAAACTTTTTGAAAAATGTGTTTTTAGATATTTACATAATTACATTGTTTCCAATAAACTACTCACGCCCCATCAGTCTGGTTTTACGCCTGGTGATTCCACTGACCATCAATTGTTGTATTTTACAAATAGCTTTTCTGAATTTTCAAATCAACGCATAGTCCATTTAAATTCTTTAAATATTACACTTTATACAAATAAACTTTTATTTGGAGATACTACTGATACATATGACAACAATGCTGCAGGTTTCATAGCAGTACAAAACTATATACTTGACACTAAAAGATTCACTTAAATTTATTATTATATATAACCCACTTATGACCTCTGGAACCTTTTTTCCTTTTGTCGTTTCTTTTCTTTTCTCTCCTTCACTACCATTTTCCTTCTTTTATTTTTATGAAAATAATATTTTGAAGTTTTTGTTTCTGCTTATATTGTATGTATCACAAATGTATGTTTGTATTGTCATTGCTTATGAACTTTATTATACTGAAACCCTTATTAGATTGTCCTCCTAAGTTTGTCAATTATCAGCCACAGGGAGATGGATTTATATAAGTGCTTCACTTTTTTCCAAATCCCTATATATTTACTTATGTAATATTACTTCTTGCTGTATAAGAAATAAATATTCTTTGAACTAATAAAACTCTTTGCTGGAGAGATTCTACCAACAATGGCAAAAAACAGTCGGACGATCTAAAGCAATGAAAATCTTTCATATTCTACATGAGCGGCAAAATAACCGATATGTGGCATAAAAAGAGAGGCCAGTTTAATACGAAGACGGCATAGTAAGGTTTTTGTTTCGGAACAACTCCAGTGTTTAAAAACAAAATGAAAGGTGTGTTTTAGTGGTGCAAAAATAGATGAGCCGCTCCATACGGAGGGATGCAACGCCGTCATCTTGTTTCATTTCAGAGTTTTCTTTTTAAGCGCTGCGACTTGAGGAGACAGGGTTCCGTGAACCAGCATGGGACTTAGTAGTTAAACGGTCTATTGGTCTTTCAATGGACAATCACGAGCCCATTGTCCCCCGCCCCCGTAACAATGGACAATCAAGAGCCCAATGTCCCTCGTGGCAATGGACAATCACGAGCCCAATGTCCTTTCTTACAATAGACAATCACGAGCCCAAATCCCTCGTGACAATGGGCAATCACGAGCCCAATGTCCTTGGTGACAATTGAAACACGCATTCGTGTCCCGTTAGTCTTAGGTACGTGCTTCTTAGTGATATCGAAAACAAGTTTCCTTCATTTTCTTAGGGTCGTGTCCATCACCACAAGTATAAGGCGAATGCTTGCGTGTCATATTTCATTTGCGTTCAACGGGCTTTTGAGTTTTAGCACGACATTCTGGTCATCGCCAACGTGCAGATTCATCTCACCAACTCCCATGTTAGGCTACATGGCTTCTACCTTCGTCTTCAATGGTATTTTTCATAGTGGAATAGTTCCTATTTATGATTTTCTCGATCATGTTTCTCAAGGTCTGTCAATAGTGTATTCGTATGCTTGGCCTCTTGCACGGTCAACTCGTCCAAAATGACCGAGAAATTCAGGTAAGTTCTGTAGTTGTTATTCAGTAATGGTAGTTTAACCACACCAATTGACTGCCGTTTGTTACCTAAGTCGGTATCGTAACCGCAGCACAATCGAATATTTTTGTTATGTTTTTCCGTGTATATTTTACTATTATCACGTTTTGTGTGCATTTCCTTGGTGAATTTTGTCATACAGTTTTGTCAGATGTCTTCTGTTTTATCTTTCGTAAACTCGTTTTGATACAACGAATCGGAATGAAATCTAAAGATGGAGCTTGTCTTTTAAAAATACGCATCCCATTGCCTTCGTCCTTGAGCGCAATGACGCACTAACCTTGTCTTGGTTATTTCATTATTTGATGTAAATTTTTGAACTAAATTATTAAATTAATCAACAGTATGTTTGCAATCAAAAGTAACGGTGCTTTTTGATAGTAAAAATCGAGGTGAGTTTTTGCTACTTTGATCATGAAGGAAATTCAGAAGGTGCAACGATAGCTGTTGTGCAAGGAATACATGAGATAGAATACGCGAGAAACAATATTCTTCCAAAAATGATGAACATCTTGTACTCGGAACAACATTAACGTCACGTCTATGGCGGGATTGATCGAACGTCAATGATATTGCAATTATACACTCACCAAGAAGATCATAAGTCTCAGTGTCCAGTGCGTTCTATCTCTTGTTTGAACTCACCTCCTTGTCCCAGGCACAATACCAAAGGAAAGAGGAAGACATCTGACATAGCTGTAAGGCAGATGTCACCAAAGAAATGTACACTAAAATCCGGCAACAAGTAATACAAGGTATGATGTAAGAGTTGCGGGGACACTTCCCCAGCATGCAATGTTATTGGAACCACATCAAACCAAACCATGTAGTGAAAGAGTATTTGCGAAATAATGACGCGATATCACGAATGTGGAATATGGATTTGTAAGAACATGATCAAATTTCAACAATGTTACATCAAAGAACGCCTTTGTGCAAATCCATCGTTAGCCAGGGCCTTTCTGTTACTTACAGACCAAACCAAGGCAGAAGAGGAAGGGATGGAAAACACGTACGTCCATCATGATTTTGAATGCAGCCAGAATACCCTGATTCACATTCCGAACTTTTGCATGGCTCGTCGAACTTGCGACATATGAATGCATCTTTTGATAAAAGAATACTGTATTATCTGCAGTAATTTACCCAGGAGGACAAGAAGGCGTTGAAATTATTCATGAACTGGTTATTTTCGAGGTGTTTCACGAACGACAAGTAGCGACAAGTATGCCCAAAATATTAATAAATTATGTTTGAAATGGATGCTTCATCAAAATGTATTATATCAGTGAATTACGTCTTTCCTCACACTGTATCTATTGAACTGGATCGATATTACCTTAACGTACTTGTTCATTATGTAAGTCGAAGGCAAATTTCATTTTATCTTGAAATATTATAACTTTAGAATATAGTTTCTAAAAGCTTATTACTAGCCGGCGTGACCTAGTGGTATCTCGTCGGACTCCTGATCGGGAGGCCGGTGTTCAAGTCCCGCTCTGGTCATGCCGGTGTCATGTCTTTCGTATGAGACAGTAAAACCGAGGCCCCGTGTCGTGGTATGCATGGCACGTTAAAGATCCCTCACTGCTTCGGGTGGGTCCTTTGCAAAGGTCAAAATTTGTATATGTTTATTCCTCTTTCAGTGATTGTATTCTTTCAGAGGATCCGCCTGCGTTTACCTCGGGTAAATCCCTTCACTTTCCGCGGTCGTGTTGTCATGCATGCGATTAGGTAATGATTGACTATTCAAGCTCTATTTTATGTGGAGCTCGGGTAGCTCAGTCGGTTAGAGGGTCGGGCATGCGCGGATACAGAGAGGGGGGTAGGGGGTCCAGAGCCCCCCCCCCCCCTGGAATCCGAAAATTTTACCAAAAAAAGGTAATATTTGGGTATTTTTGGGGTTGGAAACCCCTCGTCTAAGAGAAAAATTTACCTTTTTTGGTTGGACCCCCTCTTACAAAAATTTCTGGATCCGCACATGTTGGATGC